>JAXRJS010000146.1:0-41223 GCA_037127375.1 Dione juno | reverse complement strand
TTCCCAAATTTTTGGGTTTGACAACGGTTGAGATTTGGTTATCTTTTTCTTGTACAAAATTAATGTTTATTTGTTGAAATAGTTATTTTTGATGTCGTTCTAATTGGGTGGTGTTAAGTTAAAATATTTGTATATTTTGTTGTTAATTTTAGGAAAGTTTTTTTATTTTTAATAATTTTTTTTTTGTGGGGACAGGAAAACACCGCCTCCCGACCCCCGGGATTTGGGGGGCCCAAACTATTTCTACAATATTTACAAAGATTGTGGGGCTCGTCGGGATTCTTTAAATCTCTTTTGGGGGGACCACGATTTCAATTTAGCAATTTTAGCAAATTGGTAAAATATTCCGGCAAAAATAGTTGACATTTTTCAAATTATATTGTTTTAAAATTGTTTTTTTTAATTTTCCCTTTAAAAATTTTCAAATTTTTACGGCAGAAATGAATGAATTGTCACTTTTTTATAAAAATTAGTAGCATTATTTCGACGCAGTTGGTACTTTCATTTAAAACGGGGAAACCCTACAAACGGAAGCTCATATTTTTTTTTTACCTATAAAGAAATACAAAAGGGGGCCCGGCCACCACCAAACACCGGGTGGACTTAAGCGGGTTTAAAAAAAATCTAATGGGCCCTTAAAAAGTTTTTTTAAAATAATAAAACGCAAAAATGTACTTGTTACGTCCCCCACTCCCGGGGGGATCCTTAGCCAAATTCGCGAAATTTGTTTACTGCATTCCTCATCTAAAATTGTAACAGAAAGTAAGTAAAACGTAGGTCTTTTTTTCATTAAATTTTTTGTTCTGTTATTTTAATATTAAAAATTCTTCACTCTTTTTTCTCACTCGAGCAAGCGTCCCTTTTAGTTAATAATTTTAAATTGTAATTTTTAAAAAAATATTTTAAAGTTTTTTTTTTGGATCCTACCTGCCACCGTAAAATTTGGCGCAGTGGGTAGGATACCGGGGGCCGGGTCGCGAGCCTAATTTAAATTTCGAAGTTTAACGTCGCGGTCCCCCGGGGTGGCTTTCAAGCCCCAAACCAAGAATCTACGAGGCGGCGCAGCGAGGCGAATCCAAACATTGATACACCGAAGAAGACCAATTTGTATGCTCGAAATGAACCCCGGGAAAAAAAGGACCTAACACCCCCAAAAAAAGGGGGGTTTTTTTTTTCCAATTTTCCCTTGGGAGAAATCAACCCCCAAAATTTTCCGCCCTAAAACAAAACAAAAGTTAGTTTGTTAATTTAAATAAGAAATCTAACCTTTTCAAAATGAACCCCCCAAAACATATCAATATCAAATTTTTGGTTCCCACGAAAAATTTTGGCTTTAAAACCATTAATTGGGGCTTAAAAAAAGTTTTTCGGGTAATTTAAAATAATGAAAACAAGCCTTTTTTTTAAAAAAAATTTTTAAAAAAATTTTTCCCTTTTTTTAAAAAGGGATTTAAAAACTTTTAAAAAAGGGTTATTAAAAACAAAGCGTTTTTTAAAAATTTAACAATTTTAAAAATAAATTTAGAAAATGACTTTGAAAATTTTTTTGGGAAATTTAAAAAAATTTTCTTAATTTTGGGAGATAACATAGAAACTATTTGTAACGAATTATATCGATTGGAAAATTTACTCGCATTTATTCGAGCTAAAAGTAATCATCACTCTATGTTCACTTTTAGTATGTACCAGGATATTATAAGTAAATTAAATACACTCTATAAGAAAAATGAACTTTTAAATATTAGTTTTAGAGATTATTTCGATGTAATACAAGTAGGATACTATTATAGTGCTAGAGATATTATTTTAGTTTACAAATTTCCGATTGTCTATCCTCAAAATTATATTTTATATCACTTGTCCCCTGTACCAAACGTGAATCATCAAATCCTTATCCCTCCTCAACCTTATATAGCAATTCACGAAAAAGATTTTATGTACATAGAGGCTGAATGCCCGAAGATCGGTGAATCATACTTATGTGATCATAAACTAAACTACAAACAAGGAAAACAGCTAGATTGTATCGAGCGCCTCATAACGACACAGCAGCTGCAAAGTTCCTGTCAGTACACATCGATTATCCTTACTACAGAAGCAATCGAACAGTTGGACGACAGACATTATATTATCACCATTCCAGAACCAACTGAATTGAAACTATCGTGCAACCAGCAGAAATACATAAAAATGCAGGGAAGCTATCTCGTAATGTTACCAGCAGGATGTTCTATACAAAGTACGCTATTTACTTTAATTAATAGCAATAATAATATAAAAGGACAAGCATTGGAAATTATTGATTTAACAAGTATTAATACAACAAAAAAGAAAAATTCTGAAATAACACTGAAACTTAACTCAATAAATTTGACCGACATCCTTGAAGCAAATAGAAAAATCTCCGCACAACAATCTATTTCAAAAATATCTACAACATCTGATAGCCTTTATCATATAACGATTCCGCTATATGGAATAATTTTGACAGCAATTATAATAACTATCTTCATTATAATTGCTAAAATTCATAAGAAAATTCTTAAACGAAGAGCATCAACCGCAAGGGAAATATCGAAGAAAGAAGCTGCAACCCCAGATCCAGTGGAACATATACTCCAGCACTATTCGAGATCCAAGGACACTGAATAGGTGCTGTTCTTCAGGAGGGAGGTGTTACGTTCCCACACTACCCGGGGATCGCTTAGCCAGAATTCGCGTAACTTGTTTACTGCATTCCATCAAATCTAAGAATTGTAACAGCAAGTAATGTAAAACGTAGTGTCATTTTTCATTCAATGTTTTTGTTCATGTTAGTTTTAATATTAAAATAATTCTTCACTCTTGTTTTCTCACATCGAGCAAGCAGTCACCATTTTAGTTAATAATTTAAATTGTAATTTTTAATAAAATATTTTAAAGATTTGGTTTTTTTGGATCCTACGCTGTCACCGTACATAATTTACTATTTCATAAATGATTGTACCCATTATATAAATATTCTATATAATTATCTTATATCTATATAATTAGTTTATTAGTTGCTTGTATTAATTTACGTTTTGTAGTAAGCACTTAGGCAGTGATTAATTAAATACTTTTTCCAAGTATGCAGTGTTCGCAATTAAAGCTCAGTAATGATGTCTACTGTGTTGTTATGTACCTTACTGTACTAATGGTTTAATTAGTTACTGACATATAAAAGCTTAGTATCTGATAATTTTCAATATTCTAATTTAACCCTTTGACGAGTGATGTGCCTATATTAAAATATGAACAAAACAACAAGTACTCCAGTGAATCCCAATGCTGTTGCATATACGTGTGGAAGCTGTGCCATGTTTTACTACGAGTACAAGCAGTTAGTAGCGCATTTGTACTGGCGGCACGGAACTGAGAGTTCTCGGTGTAAGAAATGCGGCTTGAAGCGTTGGGAGTATGCGGCGCATCTATGTAATGTGCTACCAACTGATGGCACTATAGAGGACAGTGAGGTCAACACATTGTACTGCTTTTGCGGGAAAAATGAAGATGCACCAATGATTGGATGTGATTCTCCTGATTGCGTATTAGAGTGGTATCACTTCAAATGTGTCGGCATTGTTGAACCACCTGATGGTGACTGGTTCTGTCCCGAATGCAGTAAATTAGATGCAATCAAGAAGGTTAGTATTTGAATAGTCACTATAGAATATAATTTCACAATACAAAAGCATATTACTTTATTATACTGTTGAAAACTGAATTGTAACAGAAATATCCTTTTCAGAATAAATCTAAGGATGGTGTTGAAGAATAGGTGATTAAAGATGCCGGAAGAAGATGAATCACCGTTTTCCAATTATCAAGCGGATAACGTAAATTTACTTTAAAATATAAATGATGTATTTCATTGTTACACACATGAAATAAAAGTAACTATAATTTTTATAAAATAATTAACAAAAAAAAATAACAAAGCTCACTTCAGAATGTAAATGACAAGCTTAATAGGCATAAAGGCTCTTTAATTCTCAAATAATGCCAAATTTGTTTTGATAATGGAAAAAAATATATTGTTATTGTTATAAAAATAAATATTTTAGATGTTATTATAATTTAGGCCAAAGTGTAGATAGGTATTTAAATTGTTAATAAATTTAACACATTAGTTAAAACTATTGTTATATTTTTTACATGTAATATTAAATGTAAATATAAAATAGTAGAAATAATAAAGACTTAAACATATATTAATGAATTACTTAATTTGTCCTAACGTATGATAACATATTAATTTGATATATTATAATATAATATAAAATATGTATAAATATTGCACATATATTCGTACGTATACGTAAATTTATGAATATAAAAATTATTTTAAACAAAAAAATAACTGCCTTAAAATTGTACTAAGCTATAATATGTTAAACAAAATGAAATAATATTAAAAATAAATAAACGAAATGAACTGTGTCAGTGTAAATTTGGGGTTTTTTTTAAATTAATTTACTATCTTTTGTTCGATTTACTTAGTATCTATTGATCTTACTTCTACTTTGGCTGGATATTCGCTTTATAATATGTGAAGATGTCTCTCGTTTTCCTTGGGGTTACCCATCTGTCAAACAAAAAAAGCATTATTCGAATCGGTTTACAAAGTACTGAGATGTCGAATGACACACATAAAAAATATATATGTCAATTGAATATAGAAAATCGTCCCTTTTGGAAATCAGTTAATAAATTCAAGTAATTTTGCCTACCCTGAATTTTTAACGTGATGTATATCCACATAAATTAAATATTTTAAAGCACAATTAAAATATCAAAAATATAGATATGTTGGACATATATATTGGAGACTAAAAAAGTCCACTTGTTAAATAATGGTTATGAATTTTAACACGATCCGTAGACAATTATTATTGATTATATTCAGATTTCATTTATCATCTAGATTGTCTTTTTTTAAAAAGAAAGAAAACCAAGTGACGCATTAGTCAATTTTCAACTTTTCACTTAAGCTGCGTGTTGTTGATGTAAGTATTACTGTATATTGTTGACATTTTCAAAAATCTAGATGATTTTATTTAAGTTATATTGATAGTTTTTTTTTCTTTCGCTAGCGTATTTAGTGGTTGACATACGTGTAGTGAGATTTGGTTATCATTTCTTGTACAAAATTAATGTTTATTAGTGTTGAAATAGTTGATTTTATGTAGTGTCGTTCTAATTGGGTGGTGTTAAGTTATAATATTTGTATATTTGTGTTGTTAATTTAGGTAAGTTTTTTATTTTTAATAAGTTTATTTTGTGGGTAGACATGGATAACGACCAGCCTCCCGACCCTCCGGATTCTGGTGGGCCAACTATTTACTACAACTATTTACTAAGATTGTGGGGCTCGTCAGGATTAGCATTAATCATCATTTTTGGGGACCACGAGTTTCAATTTAGCTTAATTTGTAAGCAGAATTGGTAAAAATATTCCGGCAAAATAGTTGACATTTTTTCAAATTAGTATAGGTGTATTAAATGTTTTTATTAGATTTCCATTTAAATAATTTTCAAATATTTTTATCGGCAGAAATGAAATAAGATTGTCACGTTTTTTTATGAAAATTAGTAGCATTATTTCGACGCAGTTGGTACGTTTCACTTAAACGTGGATAACATACTAATACATGGCAATGCTCATATTTTTTTTTGTTTATCCTAGTCAAGTAATACAAAACGCGGCACTGAGTTCCACCACCTAACACGCAGGGTGTGACTTAAGCGGGCTGTAAAGGAAATCTATATAGGCCTTAAAATGTATTCTTATAATAAATACAACGAGAAAAGTGTACTTGTTACGTTCCCACACTACCCGGGGATCGCTTAGCCAGAATTCGCGTAACTTGTTTACTGCATTCCATCAAATCTAAGAATTGTAACAGCAAGTAATGTAAAACGTAGTGTCATTTTTCATTCAATGTTTTTGTTCATGTTAGTTTTAATATAAAAATAATTCTTCACTCTTGTCTTCTCACATTGAGCAAGCAGTCACCATTTTAGTTAATAATTAAAATTGTAATTTTTAATAAAATATTTTAAAGATTTGGTTTTTTTTGGATCCTACGCTGCCACCGTACATAATTGGCGCAGTCGGTAGGATACTCGCGGGCCGGGTCGCGAGCAACGTAATTTAAATTTCTTAAGAAATTAACGTCGCGGTCCACCCGGGTGGCTTTCAAGCACCAACCAGAGTATCTACGAGGCGGCGCAGCGAGGCGTATCCAAACATTGATACACCGAAGAAGACCAGATTTGTATGCTCGAAATGAACCCGAAAGGACTAGGCACCCCCAGGCCTTTTCATCTCACCCTTTTAAGAATGACGATCCTGATATCGACCCTGACAAAAGCAGAAGAGATTAGTTTTAGTAATTTGGATAATGGACCGGGAATCTTACCATTCAAATTGGGACCCGCACAAGTCATATCCCACTATCATTCCTTTGTCCAATGCGTAGATTTAGCTAAAATTCAATATAGCTTAGATTCTGTTAAGTTACAAATAATGAATACTAAGCCTATTCTTAGAAATAGAACGCTTTCCCTTTTTCAAATGCATATTCAATATCTTAAAGTTAAATTAGAAACCGCTTCCCAACAGCTAAAAACCTTTGAAGTCAATCGTGTTAAGAGAGGACTCATTGACGGATTAGGGTCAGTAATAAAAAGTATTTCTGGTAATCTCGACTATACGGACGCCATAAAGTATAACAAAGCCATTAATTTACTAGAGCAAAATAATAATTTACTGATTAATGAAATTAATAATCATATTAGTTTGAGTAAAAACTGGATGTCTCAAAATACTGATATCTTAAATAGGTTAGTTAGTAATCAAAAGCAGTTAGAATATTTAGTTAAGAATTTAACGAATATTAAAAATGAATTAGAAAATGACTTTGTAACTTTTATGGAATTAACTCAAATTTTCTTAATTTTGGGAGATAACATAGAAACTATTTGTAACGAATTATATCGATTGGAAAATTTACTCGCATTTATTCGAGCTAAAAGTAATCATCACTCTATGTTCACTTTTAGTATGTACCAGGATATTATAAGTAAATTAAATACACTCTATAAGAAAAATGAACTTTTAAATATTAGTTTTAGAGATTATTTCGATGTAATACAAGTAGGATACTATTATAGTGCTAGAGATATTATTTTAGTTTACAAATTTCCGATTGTCTATCCTCAAAATTATATTTTATATCACTTGTCCCCTGTACCAAACGTGAATCATCAAATCCTTATCCCTCCTCAACCTTATATAGCAATTCACGAAAAAGATTTTATGTACATAGAGGCTGAATGCCCGAAGATCGGTGAATCATACTTATGTGATCATAAACTAAACTACAAACAAGGAAAACAGCTAGATTGTATCGAGCGCCTCATAACGACACAGCAGCTGCAAAGTTCCTGTCAGTACACATCGATTATCCTTACTACAGAAGCAATCGAACAGTTGGACGACAGACATTATATTATCACCATTCCAGAACCAACTAAATTGAAACTATCGTGCAACCAGCAGAAATACATAAAAATGCAGGGAAGCTATCTCGTAATGTTACCAGCAGGATGTTCTATACAAAGTACGCTATTTACTTTAATTAATAGCAATAATAATATAAAAGGACAAGCATTGGAAATTATTGATTTAACAAGTATTAATACAACAAAAAAGAAAAATTCTGAAATAACACTGAAACTTAACTCAATAAATTTGACCGACATCCTTGAAGCAAATAGAAAAATCTCCGCACAACAATCTATTTCAAAAATATCTACAACATCTGATAGCCTTTATCATATAACGATTCCGCTATATGGAATAATTTTGACAGCAATTATAATAACTATCTTCATTATAATTGCTAAAATTCATAAGAAAATTCTTAAACGAAGAGCATCAACCGCAAGGGAAATATCGAAGAAAGAAGCTGCAACCCCAGATCCAGTGGAACATATACTCCAGCACTATTCGAGATCCAAGGACACTGAATAGGTGCTGTTCTTCAGGAGGGAGGTGTTACGTTCCCACACTACCCGGGGATCGCTTAGCCAGAATTCGCGTAACTTGTTTACTGCATTCCATCAAATCTAAGAATTGTAACAGCAAGTAATGTAAAACGTAGTGTCATTTTTCATTCAATGTTTTTGTTCATGTTAGTTTTAATATTAAAATAATTCTTCACTCTTGTTTTCTCACATCGAGCAAGCAGTCACCATTTTAGTTAATAATTTAAATTGTAATTTTTAATAAAATATTTTAAAGATTTGGTTTTTTTTGGATCCTACGCTGCCACCGTACATAATTTACTATTTCATAAATGATTGTACCCATTATATAAATATTATATATAAGATAATTATATCTATATAATTAGTTTATTAGTTGCTTGTATTAATTTACGTTTTGTAGTAAGCACTTAGGCAGTGATTAATTAAATACTTTTTCCAAGTATGCAGTGTTCGCAATTAAAGCTCAGTAATGATGTCTACTGTGTTGTTATGTACCTTACTGTACTAATGGTTTAATTAGTTACTGACATATAAAAGCTTAGTATCTGATAATTTTCAATATTCTAATTTAACCCTTTGACGAGTGATGTGCCTATATTAAAATATGAACAAAACAACAAGTACTCCAGTGAATCCCAATGCTGTTGCATATACGTGTGGAAGCTGTGCCATGTTTTACTACGAGTACAAGCAGTTAGTAGCGCATTTGTACTGGCGGCACGGAACTGAGAGTTCTCGGTGTAAGAAATGCGGCTTGAAGCGTTGGGAGTATGCGGCGCATCTATGTAATGTGCTACCAACTGATGGCACTATAGAGGACAGTGAGGTCAACACATTGTACTGCTTTTGCGGGAAAAATGAAGATGCACCAATGATTGGACGTGATTCTCCTGATTGCGTATTAGAGTGGTATCACTTCAAATGTGTCGGGATTGTTGAACCACCTGATGGTGACTGGTTCTGTCCCGAATGCAGTAAATTAGATGCAATCAAGAAGGTTAGTATTTGAATAGTCACTATAGAATATAATTTCACAATACAAAAGCATATTACTTTATTATACTGTTGAAAACTGAATTGTAACAGAAATATCCTTTTCAGAATAAATCTAAGGATGGTGTTGAAGAATAGGTGATTAAAGATGCCGGAAGAAGATGAATCACCGTTTTCCAATTATCAAGCGGATAACGTAAATTTACTTTAAAATATAAATGATGTATTTCATTGTTACACACATGAAATAAAAGTAACTATAATTTTTATAAAATAATTAACAAAAAAAAATAACAAAGCTCACTTCAGAATGTAAATGACAAGCTTAATAGGCATAAAGGCTCTTTAATTCTCAAATAATGCCAAATTTGTTTTGATAATGGAAAAAAATATATTGTTATTGTTATAAAAATAAATATTTTAGATGTTATTATAATTTAGGCCAAAGTGTAGATAGGTATTTAAATTGTTAATAAATTTAACACATTAGTTAAAACTATTGTTATATTTTTTACATGTAATATTAAATGTAAATATAAAATAGTAGAAATAATAAAGACTTAAACATATATTAATGAATTACTTAATTTGTCCTAACGTATGATAACATATTAATTTGATATATTATAATATAATATAAAATATGTATAAATATTGCACATATATTCGTACGTATACGTAAATTTATGTATATAAAAATTATTTTAAACAAAAAAATAACTGCCTTAAAATTGTACTAAGCTATAATATGTTAAACAAAATGAAATAATATTAAAAATAAATAAACGAAATGAACTGTGTCAGTGTAAATTTGGGGTTATTTTTTTAATTAATTTACTTTCTTTTGTTCGATTTACTTAGTATCTATTGATCTTACTTCTACGTTGGCTGGATATTCGCTTTATAATATGTGAAGATGTCTCTCGTTTTCCTTGGGGTTACCCATCTGTCAAACAAAAAAAGCATTATTCGAATCGGTTTACAAAGTACTGAGATGTCGAATGACAAACATAAAAAAATATATATGTCAATTGAATATAGAAAATCCTCCCTTTTGGAAATCAGTTAATAAATTCAAGTAATTTTGCCTACCCTGAATTTTTAACGTGATGTATATCCACATAAATTAAATATTTTAAAGCACAATTAAAATATCAAAAATATAGATATGTTGGACATATATATTGGAGACTAAAAAAGTCCACTTGTTAAATAATGGTTATGAATTTTAACACGATCCGTAGACAATTATTATTGATTATATTCAGATTTCATTTATCATCTAGATTGTCTTTTTAAAAAAAGAAAGAAAACCAAGTGACGCATTAGTCAATTTTCAACTTTTCACTTAAGCTGCGTGTTGTTGATGTAAGTATTACTGTATATTGTTGACATTTTCAAAAATCTAGAAGATTTTATTTAAGTTATATTGATAGTTTTTTTTTCTTTCGCTAGCGTATTTAGTGGTTGACATACGTGTAGTGAGATTTGGTTATCATTTCTTGTACAAAATTAATGTTTATTAGTGTTGAAATAGTTGATTTTATGTAGTGTCGTTCTAATTGGGTGGTGTTAAGTTATAATATTTGTATATTTGTGTTGTTAATTTAGGTAAGTTTTTTATTTTTAATAAGTTTATTTTGTGGGTAGACATGGATAACGACCAGCCTCCCGACCCTCCGGATTCTGGTGGGCCAACTATTTACTACAACTATTTTCTAAGATTGTGGGGCTCGTCAGGATTAGCATTAATCATCATTTTTGGGGACCACGAGTTTCAATTTAGCTTAATTTGTAAGCAGAATTGGTAAAAATATTCCGGCAAAATAGTTGACATTTTTTCAAATTAGTATAGGTGTATTAAATGTTTTTATTAGATTTCCATTTAAATAATTTTCAAATATTTTTATCGGCAGAAATGAAATGAGATTGTCACGTTTTTTATGAAAATTAGTAGCATTATTTCGACGCAGTTGGTACGTTTCACTTAAACGTGGATAACATACTAATACATGGCAATGCTCATATTGTTTTTATTATCCTAGTCAAGTAATACAAAACGCGGCACTGAGTTCCACCACCTAACACGCAGGGTGTGACTTAAGCGGGCTGTAAAGGAAATCTATATAGGCCTTAAAATGTATTCTTATAATAAATACAACGCGAAAAGTGTACTTGTTACGTTCCCACACTACCCGGGGATCGCTTAGCCAGAATTCGCGTAACTTGTTTACTGCATTCCATCAAATCTAAGAATTGTAACAGCAAGTAATGTAAAACGTAGTGTCATTTTTCATTCAATGTTTTTGTTCATGTTAGTTTTAATATTAAAATAATTCTTCACTCTTGTTTTCTCACATCGAGCAAGCAGTCACCATTTTAGTTAATAATTTAAATTGTAATTTTTAATAAAATATTTTAAAGATTTGGTTTTTTTTGGATCCTACGCTGCCACCGTACATAATTGGCGCAGTCGGTAGGATACTCGCGGGCCGGGTCGCGAGCAACGTAATTTAAATTTCGTAAGAAATTAACGTCGCGGTCCACCCGGGTGGCTTTCAAGCACCAACCAGAGTATCTACGAGGCGGCGCAGCGAGGCGTATCCAAACATTGATACACCGAAGAAGACCAGATTTGTATGCTCGAAATGAACCCGAAAGGACTAGGCACCCCCAGGCCTTTTCATCTCACCCTTTTAAGAATGACGATCCTGATATCGACCCTGACAAAAGCAGAAGAGATTAATTTTAGTAATTTGGATAATGGACCGGGAATCTTACCATTCAAATTGGGACCCGCACAAGTCATATCCCACTATCATTCCTTTGTCCAATGCGTAGATTTAGCTAAAATTCAATATAGCTTAGATTCTGTTAAGTTACAAATAATGAATACTAAGCCTATTCTTAGAAATAGAACGCTTTCCCTTTTTCAAATGCATATTCAATATCTTAAAGTTAAATTAGAAACCGCTTCCCAACAGCTAAAAACCTTTGAAGTCAATCGTGTTAAGAGAGGACTCATTGACGGATTAGGGTCAGTAATAAAAAGTATTTCTGGTAATCTCGACTATACGGACGCCATAAAGTATAACAAAGCCATTAATTTACTAGAGCAAAATAATAATTTACTGATTAATGAAATTAATAATCATATTAGTTTGAGTAAAAACTGGATGTCTCAAAATACTGATATCTTAAATAGGTTAGTTAGTAATCAAAAGCAGTTAGAATATTTAGTTAAGAATTTAACGAATATTAAAAATGAATTAGAAAATGACTTTGTAACTTTTATGGAATTAACTCAAATTTTCTTAATTTTGGGAGATAACATAGAAACTATTTGTAACGAATTATATCGATTGGAAAATTTACTCGCATTTATTCGAGCTAAAAGTAATCATCACTCTATGTTCACTTTTAGTATGTACCAGGATATTATAAGTAAATTAAATACACTCTATAAGAAAAATGAACTTTTAAATATTAGTTTTAGAGATTATTTCGATGTAATACAAGTAGGATACTATTATAGTGCTAGAGATATTATTTTAGTTTACAAATTTCCGATTGTCTATCCACAAAATTATATTTTATATCACTAGTCCCCTGTACCAAACGTGAATCATCAAATCCTTATCCCTCCTCAACCTTATTGAGCAATTCACGAAAAAGATTTTATGTACATAGAGGCTGAATGCCCGAAGATCGGTGAATCATACTTATGTGATCATAAACTAAACTACAAACAAGAAAAACAGCTAGATTGTATCGAGCGCCTCATAACCACACAGCAGCTGCAAAGTTCCTGTCAGTACACATCGATTATCCTTACTACAGAAGCAATCGAACAGTTGGACGACAGACATTATATTATCACCATTCCAGAACCAACTAAATTGAAACTATCGTGCAACCAGCAGAAATACGTAAAAATACAGGGAAGCTATCTCGTAATGTTACCAGCAGGATGTTATATACAAAGTACGCTATTTACTTTAATTAATAGCAACAATAATATAAAAGGACAAGCATTGGAAATTATTGATTTAACAAGTATTAATACAACAAAAAAGGATAATTCTGAAATAACACTGAAACTTAACTCAATAAATTTGACCGACATCCTTGAAGCAAATAGAAAAATCTCCGCACAACAATCTATTTCAAAAATATCTACAACATCTGATAGCCTTTATCATATAACGATTCCGCTATATGGAATAATTTTGACAGCAATTATAATAACTATCTTCATTATAATTGCTAAAATTCATAAGAAAATTCTTAAACGAAGAGCATCAACCGCAAGGGAAATATCGAAGAAAGAAACTGCAACCCCAGATCCAGTGGAACATATACTCCAGCACTATTCGAGATCCAAGGACACTGAATAGGTGCTGTTCTTCAGGAGGGAGGTGTTACGTTCCCACACTACCCGGGGATCGCTTAGCCAGAATTCGCGTAACTTGTTTACTGCATTCCATCAAATCTAAGAATTGTAACAGCAAGTAATGTAAAACGTAGTGTCATTTTTCATTCAATGTTTTTGTTCATGTTAGTTTTAATATTAAAATAATTCTTCACTCTTGTTTTCTCACATCGAGCAAGCAGTCACCATTTTAGTTAATAATTTAAATTGTAATTTTTAATAAAATATTTTAAAGATTTGGTTTTTTTTGGATCCTACGCTGTCACCGTACATAATCTACTATTTCATAAATGATTGTACCCATAATATAAATATTCTATATAATTAACTTATATCTATATAATTAGTTTATTAGTTGCTTGTATTAATTTACGTTTTGTAGTAAGCACTTAGGCAGTGATTAATTAAATACTTTTTCCAAGTATGCAGTGTTCGCAATTAAAGCTCAGTAATGATGTCTACTGTGTTGTTATGTACCTTACTGTACTAATGGTTTAATTAGTTACTGACATATAAAAGCTTAGTATCTGATAATTTTCAATATTCTAATTTAACCCTTTGACGAGTGATGTGCCTATATTAAAATATGAACAAAACAACAAGTACTCCAGTGAATCCCAATGCTGTTGCATATACGTGTGGAAGCTGTGCCATGTTTTACTACGAGTACAAGCAGTTAGTAGCGCATTTGTACTGGCGGCACGGAACTGAGAGTTCTCGGTGTAAGAAATGCGGCTTGAAGCGTTGGGAGTATGCGGCGCATCTATGTAATGTGCTACCAACTGATGGCACTATAGAGGACAGTGAGGTCAACACATTGTACTGATTTTGCGGGAACAATGAAGTTGCACCAATGATTGGTGGTGATTCTCCTGATTGCGTATTAGAGTGGTATCACTTCAAATGTGTCGGCATTGTTGAACCACCTGATGGTGACTGGTTCTGTCCCGAATGCAGTAAATTAGATGCAATCAAGAAGGTTAGTATTTGAATAGTCACTATAGAATATAATTTCACAATACAAAAGCATATTACTTTATTATACTGTTGAAAACTGAATTGTAACAGAAATAACATTTTCAGAATAAATCTAAGGATGGTGTTGAAGAATAGGTGATTAAAGATGCCGGAAGAAGATGAATCACCGTTTTCCAATTATCAAGCGGATAACGTAAATTTACTTTAAAATATAAATGATGTATTTCATTGTTACACACATGATATAAAAGTAACTATAATTTTTATAAAATAATTAACAAAAAAAAATAACAAAGCTCACTTCAGAATGTAAATGACAAGCTTAATAGGCATAAAGGCTCTTTAATTCTCAAATAATGCCAAATTTGTTTTGATAATGGAAAAAAATATATTGTTATTGTTATAAAAATAAATATTTTAGATGTTATTATAATTTAGGCCAAAGTGTAGATAGGTATTTAAATTGTTAATAAATTTAACACATTAGTTAAAACTATTGTTATATTTTTTACATGTAATATTAAATGTAAATATAAAATAGTAGAAATAATAAAGACTTAAACATATATTAATGAATTACTTAATTTGTCCTAACGTATGATAACATATTAATTTGATATATTATAATATAATATAAAATATGTATAAATATTGCACATATATTCGTACGTATACGTAAATTTATGTATATAAAAATTATTTTAAACAAAAAAATAACTGCCTTAAAATTGTACTAAGCTATAATATGTTAAACAAAATGAAATAATATTAAAAATAAATAAACGAAATGAACTGTGTCAGTGTAAATTTGGGGTTTTTTTAAATTGATTTACTATCTTTTGTTCGATTTACTTAGTATCTATTGATCTTACTGCTACTTTGGCTGGATATTCGCTTTATAATATGTGAAGATGTCTCTCGTTTTCCTTGGGGTTACCCATCTGTCAAACAAAAAAAGCATTATTCGAATCGGTTTACAAAGTACTGAGATGTCGAATGACAAACATAATAAAATATATATGTCAATTGAATATAGAAAATCTTCCCTTTTGGAAATCAGTTAATAAATTTATGTAATTTTGCCTACCCTGAATTTTTAACGTGATGTATATCCACATAAATTAAATATTTTAAAGCACAATTAAAATATCAAAAATATAGATATGTTGGACATATATATTGGAGACTCAAAAGTCCACTTGTTAAATAATGGTTATGAATTTTAACACGATCCGTAGACAATTATTATTGATTATATTCAGATTTCATTTATCATCTAGATTGTGTTTTTTTAAAAAGAAAGAAAACCAAGTGACGCATTAGTCAATTTTCAACTTTTCACTTAAGCTGCGTGTTGTTGATGTAAGTATTACTGTATATTGTTGACATTTTCAAAAATCTAGAATGATTTTATTTAAGTTATATTGATAGTTTTTATTTTCTTTCGCTAGCGTATTTAGTGGTTGACATACGTGTAGTGAGATTTGGTTATCATTTCTTGTACAAAATTAATGTTTACATTAGTGTTGAAATTACTGTTTTATGTAGTGTTGTTCTAGATTGGGTGGGTGTTAGGTTATATATTGTTGTATATTTGTGGTTGCTAATTTATGGGAATTTTTTATTTTTTACTTATTTTATTTTGGTGGGTAGACATGGATAACGACCTAGTCCTCCCCCAACCGACCCTCTGATTCCTGGTGGTTCCAACGATTTACTACAACTTTTCTAAGATTAGTGTGGCTCCGTCAGGATTAGGCATTAATCCGTGCAGTTTTGGGGACCACGAGTTTTCAATTTGAGCTTAATTTTTCCGACCCAGAATTGGTAAACAATTCCGGCAAAATAGTTGACATTTTTTCTCAAATTTTTAAAAGGTATAGGTGTTATTAATGTTTTTTAATTAGATGTTCCATTTAAATATTCTTCAAATATTTTTATAATCGGCAGAAATGAAATGAGATTGGCACGTATTGTTATGAAAATTAGTCGCAATAATATTTCGACGCATTGGTATCGTTTCACATTAAACGTGGATAACAGTAACTTACTGGCCTGCTCATATTGGTTTTTTATTAGCCTAGTCAAGTAATCACAAAACGCGGCCTGAGTTCCACCTCCTAACCACAGGGTGATGACTTAAGCGGGCTGTAAAGGAATCTATATACGCCTTAAATGTATTCTTATAATAATACAACGCGAAAAGTGTAACTATTTCATAATGAATTGTAACCCATAATGACTAAAAAATAGTTCTATATAATATTATTCTATATAATAGTTTCTTAGTTGCTTGTATTACTTTACTTTTTTGTCGTAAGCACTTAGGCAGTGATTATTAAATACTTTTATTCCAGGAGCAGTGTTCGCAATTAAAGCTCAGTAATGATGTCTAAAACTGTGATTTGTTTATGTACCATTTTACTGTACTAATAGTTAAATTATTACCGAACATATAAAAGCTTAGTATCTGATAATTTTCAATATTCTTAAGTTAACCCTTTGACGAGTGATGTGCCTATATTAAAATATGAACAAAACAACAAGTACTCCAGTGAATCCCAATGCTGTTGCATATACGGTGGAAGCTGTGCATGTTTTACTACTGAGTACAAGCAGTTAGTAGCGCATTGTACTGGCAGGCACGGAACGAGAGTTCTCGGTGTAAGAAATGCGGCTTGAAGCGTTGGGAGGTATGCGGCGCATCTATGTACTGTGCTACCAACTGATGGCACTATAGAGGACAGTGAGGTCAACACATTGTACTGCTTTTGCGGGAAAAATGAAGATGCACCATGATTGGATGTGATTCTCCTGATTGCGTATTAGAGTGGTATCACTTCAAATGTGTCGGCATTGTTGAACCACTGATGGTGACTGGTTCTGTCCCGAATGCAGTAAATTAGATGCAATCAAGAAGGTTAGTATTTGAATAGTCACTATAGAATATAATTTCACAATACAAAAGCATATTACTTTATTATACTGTTGAAAACTGAATTGTAACAGAAATATCCTTTTCAGAATAAATCTAAGGATGGTGTTGAAGAATAGGTGATTAAAGATGCCGGAAGAAGATGAATCACCGTTTTCCAATTATCAAGCGGATAACGTAAATTTACTTTAAATATAAATGATGTATTTCATTGTTACACACATGAAATAAAAGTAACTATAATTTTTATAAAATAATTAACAAAAAAAAAACAAAGCTTACTTCAGAATGTAAATGACAAGCTTAATAGGCATAAAGGCTCTTTAATTCTGAAATAATGCCAAATTTGTTTTGATAATGGAAAAAAATATATTGTTATTGTTATAAAAATAAATATTTTAGATGTTATTATAATTTAGGCCAAAGTGTAGATGGGTATTTAAATTGTTAATAAATTTAACACATTAGTTAAAACTATTGTTATATTTTTTACATGTAATATTAAATGTAAATATAACATAGTAGAAATAATAAAGACTTAAACATATATTATAAAATTACTTAATTTGTCCTAACGTATGATAACATATTAATTTGATATATTATAATATAATATAAAATATGTGTAAATATTGCACATATATTCGTACGTATACGTAAATTTATGTATATAAAATTATGTTAAACAAAAAAATAACTGCCTTAAAATTGTACTAAGCTATAATATGTTAAACAAAATGAAATAATATTAAAAATAATAAACGAAATGAACTGTGTCAGTGTAAATTTGGGGTTTTTTTATAATTAATTTACTATCTTTTGTTCGATTTACTTAGTATCTATTGATCTTACTTCTATTTGGCTGGATATTCGCTTTATAATATGTGAAGATGTCTCTCGTTTTCCTTGGGGTTACCCATCTGTCAAACAAAAAAAGCATTATTCGAATCGGTTTACAAAGTACTGAGATGTCGAATGACAAACATAAAAAAATATATATGTCAATTGAATATAGAAAATCCTCCCTTTTGGAAATCAGTTAATAAATTCAAGTAATTTTGCCTACCCTGAATTTTTAACGTGATGTATATCCACATAAATTAAATATTTTAAAGCACAATTAAAATATCAAAAATATAGATATGTTGGACATATATATTGGAGACTAAAAAAGTCCACTTGTTAAATAATGGTTATGAATTTTAACACAATCCGTAGACAATTATTATTGATTATATTCAGATTTCATTTATCATCTAGATTGTCTTTTTTAAAAAGAAAGAAAACCAAGTGACACATTAGTCAATTTTCAACTTTTCACTTAAGCTGCGTGTTGTTGATGTAAGTATTACTGTATATTGTTGACATTTTCAAAAATCTAGAAGATTTTATTTAAGTTATATTGATAGTTTTTTTTTTCTTTCGCTAGCGTATTTAGTGGTTGACATACGTGTAGTGAGATTTGGTTATCATTTCTAGTACAAAATTGATGTTTATTAGTGTTGAAATACTTGATTTTATGTAGTGTTGTTCTAATTGGGTGGTGTTAAGTTATAATATTTGTATATTTGTGTTGCTAATTTAGGTAAGTTTTTATTTTTAATTAGTTTATTTTGTGGGTAGACATGGATAACGACCAGCCTCCCGACCCTCCGGATTCTGGTGGTCCAACTATTTACTACAACTATTTACTAAGATTGTGGGGCTCGTCAGGATTAGCATTAATCATCATTTTTGGGGTCCACGAGTTTCAATTTAGCTTAATTTGTAAGCAGAATTGGTAAAAATATTCCGGCAAAATAGTTGACATTTTTTCAAATTAGTATAGGTGTATTAAATGTTTTTATTAGATTTCCATTTAAATAATTTTCAAATATTTTTATCGGCAGAAATGAAATAAGATTGTCACGTTTTTTTATGAAAATTAGTAGCATTATTTCGACGCAGTTTTATTATCCTAGTCAAGTAATACAAAACGCGGCACTGAGTTCCACCACCTAACACGCAGGGTGTGACTTAAGCGGGCTGTAAAGGAAATCTATATAGGCCTTAAAATGTATTCTTATAATAAATACAACGCGAAAATTGTACCCATAATATAAATATTCTATATAATTAACTTATATCTATATAATTAGTTTATTAGTTGTTTGTATTAATTTACGTTTTGTAGTAAGCACTTAGGCAGTGATTAATTAAATACTTTTTCCAAGTATGCAGTGTTCGCAATTAAAGCTCAGTAATGATGTCTACTGTGTTGTTATGTACCTTACTGTACTAATGGTTTAATTAGTTACTGACATATAAAAGCTTAGTATCTGATAATTTTAAATATTCTAATTTAACACTTTGACGAGTGATGTGCCTATATTAAAATATGAACAAAACAACAAGTACTCCAGTGAATCCCAATGCTGTTGCATATACGTGTGGAAGCTGTGCCATGTTTTACTACGAGTACAAGCAGTTAGTAGCGCATTTGTACTGGCGGCACGGAACTGAGAGTTCTCGGTGTAAGAAATGCGGCTTGAAGCGTTGGGAGTATGCGGCGCATCTATGCAATGTGCTACCAACTGATGGCACTATAGAGGACAGTGAGGTGAACACATTGTACTGCTTTTGCGGGAAAAATGAAGATGCACCAATGATTGGATGTGATTCTCCTGATTGCGTATTAGAGTGGTATCACTTCAAATGTGTCGGCATTGTTGAACCACCTGATGGTGACTGGTTCTGTCCCGAATGCAGTAAATTAGATGCAATCAAGAAGGTTAGTATTTGAATAGTCACTATAGAATATAATTTCACAATACAAAAGCATATTACTTTATTATACTGTTGAAAACTGAATTGTAACAGAAATATCCTATTCAGAATAAATCTAAGGATGGTGTTGAAGAATAGGTGATTAAAGATGCCGGAAGAAGATGAATCACCGTTTTCCAATTATCAAGCGGATAACGTAAATTTACTTTAAAATATAAATGATGTATTTCATTGTTACACACATGAAATAAAAGTAACTATAATTTTTATAAAATAATTAACAAAAAAAAAAAATAACAAAGCTTACTTCAGAATGTAAATGACAAGCTTAATAGGCATAAAGGCTCTTTAATTCTGAAATAATGCCAAATTTGTTCTGATAATGGAAAAAAATATATTGTTATTGTTATAAAAATAAATATTTTAGATGTTCCGATGTTCTCTTCCTCCCGGATATCTGTACGGTACAGACGTGTTTAAAGAGATTCGTTTAGTATATTTTATTAAATAAATTTTAAAAATAGCGTCTAAATAGCCTATCAAAATAATAGGAGTGCATACGCTGACAGGAACCGTACGGTTAACAACGCTACACTACTACGCGCGCAAGCGCATGAATGGGCTTGCAACTACCAGGGTACGCCGAGTGTATATTTTTATATAAAAACAACAAGAGTAGTATAACGCTACGGCCTGCTGTTGCTGTGAAAAAAGGACAAAACTAGTTCCTCAGCTACCACTCATCAACCTATGGAACAAACAGGTTTCAATAGACGGGTCAAGTAAGGCTGGCGGAAAGGAAGTTTATATGAAAACACCGATCACCGACCATTTGACCCCTCATAGTACGTGCAGGTATAACATTACATTTAACCTTCCGTGTTTTTCTGGCTGCCTGGTACTTACACATTGATCTGGAAGACATCATGCCACTACGCCGTTCACCGCAAAACGCGACCAAGCCCGCCTCCTCCGCACCCCCTGCCGCCGTTAGAGCGTTTCAAACATATGACTCTGACACTCAATCAGAACGCAGTGAAAACAGTAATGTTGGAGCGCGTACAAAACGTAGAAGGGAAGACGATGACATTGTAACGCTAAGAACTGAAATGAGGGCACTATTTTCGTCTTTGTCAGATACAGTGGAACAACGATGTGAAGAGATTAAACAGCAAAACTCAGAATTAAAAGTAAGCTTACAATTTTTATCTGATAAATATGATAGCGTTGTAGAAAAACTATACCTTTTGGAAGATGAACGAGAAAAAGACAAGAAATATGTGTCAATGATAGAGGCCAAAGTTGAGTTCTTAGAACGTAAAATTAAAGCAACAGGCCTTGAAATACGAAACCTCCCTAGTGTCTCTCATGATGCAAAAAAACCTGAGACGAAAGAAGATATGATTAAACTGGTTCAAAATCTTGCTTCCTCTGTAAAATCAGACCTACAGGACTGTGATGTAATGGATATATACAGAATTAACTCCAAGAAGGAAACAATTAAAGCTGTAATTGTTGAACTAAGGAGTATTTTAAAGAAGGATAGCATCCTACAGGCAGTTAAAAACTTTAACAAAGCAAAGGCAAAAGGAGAAAACTGAACACGGAACATTTAAAGATCAAGGGCCCGATTAAGCCAGTGTATGTTTCAGAGATCCTAACTTCTAAGGCTCAAAGATTATTTTCATTGGCAAGAGAATATGCGCGAAATAATCAGTACTCATATGCTGGACATCTAAGGGAATGGTCTACATCAGAAAGTCTGAGGGTCAACCTCTCGTTCGCCTTGAATCTGCAGCGGATCTGTTAAATCTCAAGACGAACATCTGACTCACACGCGTTTCTCTGTATTATATTATTATGCATGCTTCTATTATAAATTTTTTGCTCTTACTTTTTACCCTAGCAATTTAACAAAATCATATTACAAGCAGTTAATCTGCCCTTCAGTCTTACAAAACTACTCTTACAACATAATCAAATGAACTTAAAAACTTCAATAATTACTCTAATCTCTAACATTATTTACGGCAAAAATAACTTTCTTGCATGCAGAAGGTTAGTAGTTCGGGTATGTTCATAGTTATAGCAAATGCAGTGTCACACATAAGGTGCATCCTAAATTAGCTGGCAAAAATGATGCTTGATTGCATAAATATGATTGATGAGATAAAGATTTCTGATTCTTATATCTGTGAACCGGAATACTGTAAAGATCTTGTTCCTTCTGGCGAAAACAGTTTTAGAATTCTAACCCAAAATATAAGAAGTATCACTGCCAATATGTCAAGTCTGCAAACATTACTTGCCAGAATTGTTATAGAACAGGACCTCATTATTCTTACCGAATGTTGGTTAACATGTAATCCCTATATTCCTTTTATAGATGGTTATGATTATTACTATACTAATAAAAGAATTAACAGAAGTGATGGAGTTGTGATATATGTCAAAAAAACTATTTCAAGCATCTTTGTACGTGAAGTCGATTTTTTGGATGCTAATTGTCTTTCGATAAGTATTGCTAACTGTATGTGTATTCTTGCTATTTACAGGCCCCCTTCTTTTAGAAACACTAGTAACTTTCTATGCTCTCTAGATAAAGCTCTTACTAGCAATTCTTCTTACCAAAATCTAATAGTCATTGGTAATATAAATATAGATATATCCGATAAAAATAACAGTAATGACGCTTTTGATTACCTCAACCTTACAGCGAGCCATGGGTTATTACCCGCTCATACCCTTGCAACACGAAATGACACCACGTGCTTTGATCATGTTTTAATAAAAACCAAATTAACAGCAACGTCTATAGTACTTGACTCAACTGTAACTGATCATAATGCGGTAATTTTAGCTCTGAATAACATGAAGATAAAGAATTTAAACGTAACTAAGACTAAAGTAAATTATCAAGAACTAGAAAAAGAAATAAATAAAATAGACTTTTCATATGTATACAGTAGCCCAGACCCAAACTTAGCCTTTGATTATTTTAAGAACTCTTTAACTAGAGCTTTAAAATTATGTACAAAAACATATGCCGTCCCACATAGACTTCAAATCCTCAAGCCCTGGATTACACCAGGTGTCTTGAGATGTATGAGAAACAGAGATAGAATGTACAAAAAAATGAAGAGGTCCCCTAATAATAATACACTTCAGATAACATATAAGAGATATAGAAACTATTGCTCCATCTTAATAAAAAATCTAAAAATGCAATATGAAAAAGAACGATTTGGGAAAGCAAAGTCAAATCCCAAAAAAATTTGGAAGGTTATAAAAGAAGTTACGAACACGAAAAAAATAACACAGTGCCTTTTGATCTACTCAAAAACGGTTCACCCTATGAGTCTGTAAACAGGGTAAATAGGTACTTTGTTGGTATTGGCAAAAATATAGCTGATAGGGTATTACAATCTCAAATTGGAACTGTATTTTCAGCATCAACAACTCGTAGCTGTAAATCTCTTGGCTTTCCATACACTACGGAGTTAGAGGTCGAGGAATTAATAAAGTCCTTACGTACGGATTGTGCGGTGGGTATTGACGAGATCTCGTGTAATTTTCTAAAAATATACAAAACCGTTATAATACCTCCACTGGTACACATTCTTAATTTGAGTATTTCGAATGGCATCTTTCCGGATCTGCTGAAGAAAGCACTAGTGCATCCAATATATAAATCAGGGGAAAGAGATTGCTTCAACAATTACCGTCCCATTTCCGTACTGCCCGCCACGTCCAAAATTTTTGAGAAAATTATGAACAACCGTCTCAAAAACTATTTAGAGAAAAATAATTTCCTCTCCTCCAGACAATTCGGCTTTCGGAATGGAAAGTCTACGAACGATGCAGTCCATGACCTCACTCATCATATCGTTACTGCCTTAAATAAGGGAGGTAAATGTATCACAATATTTTTGGATCTAGCAAAGGCATTCGATACAGTCTCTATCCCCAAACTGTGTTCTAAATTGGAGAACATTGGTGTCAGAAGTGGAGAATTAAAACTTTACCAAAACTTCCTTACGAATCGAACCCAACGTGTTAAAATTGGAGAATTTTGTAGTGACGATTTGCCACTGGAACACGGAGTGCCGCAAGGCAGTATCCTTGGACCAACTCTATTTATAACCTACATCAACGAATTATGCAATATAAACATGGAAAACGGTAGAATTGTGGCTTTTGCTGATGACACTGCATTAGTGTTTACTGGAAACACCTGGCATCATGCGTTCAAGGCTGCCCAGGCAGGCTTTACAAAGGTAACAAACTGGTTAATTGACAATGGACTTTCATTAAATGTTGACAAAACCAAGTATGTAACTTTCAGTATAAGAAAATCTCCAAGATTTGATTCTTCAAAACCTTCTATCATTGCCCATAATCATCTCCAAAATCAGGATAGCTGTGGGTGCCCTACTATACACAGAGTGTCCAGCATAAGGTATTTGGGTATTATTTTGGATGAAAATCTCACTTTTGTCCCTCACATAGATATGTTGTCAAGTAGAATTCGTAAACTCATATATATTTTTAAACAATTAAGAAACATGGCGGAGCCCCAAGTTCTAAAAACGACCTATTTTGCCTTGTGCCAGTCATTGATTAGCTATTGCATATCGTCCTGGGGTGGTGCTCACAGAAGTAAATTGCTGAAGCTCGAGCGGGCGCAGAGAGCGGTATTAAAGGTAGCAACAGGAAAAGAGTATCATTTCCCAACGAAAGAACTCTATGAATATTGCGAAGTTCTTACCGTCCGTCAACTATTTTTTCTGCAGATAATTTTGAGGCAGCACTCTGAGAACTCCAAAGAAAGTTTCTCGTCTTCTGCAAAAATTCCGTTCGATACGAAAATACCGAGTGCAGAGTACTAATGTATGCAAGAGCTTTTTTAGCCACCGACTTTTACTACTTTCTTGGTAGCTTCTTATTTAATCGGTTAAATAATATACTCAATATACAACCAAAAAATAAATATAAGTGCAAACGTATTGTTACGGATTGGTTATTAAAACTGTCATATGACGAAACTGAGAATATGATTAAGATCATCAAATGAAGTTTTGAAGTTCCATTACATAAATATCTAGGATTTAATTTAACACATACACACACACACTTTTCACACACACATACACACACACACGCGCACACACACATACTTCACAGGAACACATACATTAACTACTTAATGTTAAATTGCCAAATTAGGTCTAAACTAAATAACATTGTTAAATTTTAATTTTAAATTTACTTAATATATATATATATATATATATATATATATATATATATATATATATATATATATATATATATATATATATATATATATATATATATATATATATATATATATATATATATATATATATATATATATATATATATATATATATATATATATATCTTGTTTTTTAATTATATTATTAGCTTCACATATAAATAACTATAATGTTTGTTCAATCACTTTACTGTGACACTGGAAGGTAGCCGGTGCTTATAGCACAGGGTAAACCTAATTTAAGCACCGGCAGTAATATTTTTGTGACTGTCTAGCTCATGTATTTAAATGAATAATAGTTTTGTAATCGCATGGCTTATGAATAAATAAATAAATAAATAAATAAATAAATAAATATTATAATTTAGGCCAAAGTGTAGTTAGGTATTTAAATTGTTAATAAATTTAACACATTAGTTAAAACTATTGTTATATTTTTTACATGTAATATTAAATGTAAATATAAAATAGTAGAAATAACAAAGACTTAAACATATATTAATGAATTACTTAATTTGTCCTAACGTATGATAACATATTAATTTGATATATTATAATATAATATAAAATATGTATAAATATTGCACATATATTCGTACGTATACGTAAATTTATGTATATAAAAATTATTTTAAACAAAAAAATAACTGCCTTAAAATTGTACTAAGCTATAATATGTTAAACAAAATGAAATAATATTAAAAATAAATAAACGAAATGAACTGTGTCAGTGTAAATTTGGGGTTTTTTTATAATTAATTTACTATCTTTTGTTCGATTTACTTAGTATCTATTGATCTTACTTTTACTTTGGCTGGATATTCGCTTTATAATATGTGAAGATGTCTCTCGTTTTCCTTGGGGTTACCCATCTGTCAAACAAAAAAAGCATTATTCGAATCGGTTTACAAAGTACTGAGATGTCGAATGACAAACATAAAAAAATATATATGTCAATTGAATATAGAAAATCCTCCCTTTTGGAAATCAGTTAATAAATTCAAGTAATTTTGCCTACCCTGAATTTTTAACGTGATGTATATCCACATAAATTAAATATTTTAAAGCACAATTAAAATATCAAAAATATAGATATGTTGACATATATATTGGAGACTCAAAAGTCCACTTGTTAAATAATGGTTATGAATTTTAACACGATCCGTAGACAATTATTATTGATTATATTCAGATTTCATTTATCATCTAGATTGTGTTTTTTTAAAAAGAAAGAAAACCAAGTGACGCATTAGTCAATTTTCAACTTTTCACTTAAGCTGCGTGTTGTTGATGTAAGTATTACTGTATATTGTTGACATTTTCAAAAATCTAGAAGATTTTATTTAAGTTATATTGATAGTTTTTTTTTCTTTCGCTAGCGTATTTAGTGGTTGACATACGTGTAGTGAGATTTGGTTATCATTTCTAGTACAAAATTAATGTTTATTAGTGTTGAAATAGTTGATTTTATGTAGTGTTGTTCTAATTGGGTGGTGTTAAGTTATAATATTTGTATATTTGTGTTGCTAATTTAGGTAAGTTTTTTATTTTTAATTAGTTTATTTTGTGGGTAGACATGGATAACGACCAGCCTCCCGACCCTCTGGATTCTGGTGGTCCAACTATTTACTACAACTATTTACTAAGATTGTTGGGCTCGTCAGGATTAGCATTAATCATCATTTTTGGGGACCACGAGTTTCAATTTAGCTTAATTTGTAAGCAGAATTGGTAAAAATATTCCGGCAAAATAGTTGACATTTTTTCAAATTAGTATAGGTGTATTAAATGTTTTTATTAGATTTCCATTTAAATAATTTTCAAATATTTTTATCGGCAGAAATGAAATGAGATTGTCACGTTTTTTATGAAAATTAGTAGCATTATTTCGACGCAGTTGGTACGTTTCACTTAAACGTGGATAACATACTAATACATGGCAATGCTCATATTGTTTTTATTATCCTAGTCAAGTAATACAAAACGCGGCACTGAGTTCCACCACCTAACACGCAGGGTGTGACTTAAGCGGGCTGTAAAGGAAATCTATATAGGCCTTAAAATGTATTCTTATAATAAATACAACGCGAAAAGTGTACTATTTCATAAATGATTGTACCCATAATATAAATATTCTATATAATTAACTTATATCTATATAATTAGTTTATTAGTTGTTTGTATTAATTTACGTTTTATAGTAAGCACTTAGGCAGTGATTAATTAAATACTTTTTCCAAGTATGCAGTGTTCGCAATTAAAGCTCAGTAATGATGTCTACTGTGTTGTTATGTACCTTACTGTACTAATGGTTTAATTAGTTACTGACATATAAAAGCTTAGTATCTGATAATTTTCAATATTCTAATTTAACCCTTTGACGAGTGATGTGCCTATATTAAAATATGAACAAAACAACAAGTACTCCAGTGAATCCCAATGCTGTTGCATATACGTGTGGAAGCTGTGCCATGTTTTACTACGAGTACAAGCAGTTAGTAGCGCATTTGTACTGGCGGCACGGAACTGAGAGTTCTCGGTGTAAGAAATGCGGCTTGAAGCGTTGGGAGTATGCGGCGCATCTATGTAATGTGCTACCAACTGATGGCACTATAGAGGACAGTGATGTCAACACATTGTACTGCTTTTGCGGGAAAAATGAAGATGCACCAATGATTGGATGTGATTCTCCTGATTGCGTATTAGAGTGGTATCACTTCAAATGTGTCGGCATTGTTGAACCACCTGATGGTGACTGGTTCTGTCCCGAATGCAGTAAATTAGATGCAATCAAGAAGGTTAGTATTTGAATAGTCACTATAGAATATAATTTCACAATACAAAAGCATATTACTTTATTATACTGTTGAAAACTGAATTGTAACAGAAATATCCTT
This sequence comes from Dione juno, assembly GCA_037127375.1. NCBI lineage: Eukaryota > Metazoa > Arthropoda > Insecta > Lepidoptera > Nymphalidae > Dione > Dione juno. The sequence continues at coordinate 12,847 of JAXRJS010000146.1, read as the reverse complement.
TTCAGAATAAATCTAAGGATGGTGTTGAAGAATAGGTGATTAAAGATGCCGGAAGAAGATGAATCACCGTTTTCCAATTATCAAGCGGATAACGTAAATTTACTTTAAAATATAAATGATGTATTTCATTGTTACACACATGAAATAAAAGTAACTATAATTTTTATAAAATAATTAACAAAAAAAAATAACAAAGCTTACTTCAGAATGTAAATGACAAGCTTAATAGGCATAAAGGCTCTTTAATTCTGAAATAATGCCAAATTTGTTTTGATAATGGAAAAAAATATATTGTTATTGTTATAAAAATAAATATTTTAGATGTTATTATAATTTAGGCCAAAGTGTAGATAGGTATTTAAATTGTTAATAAATTTAACACATTAGTTAAAACTATTGTTATATTTTTTACATGTAATATTAAATGTAAATATAAAATAGTAGAAATAATAAAGACTTAAACATATATTAATGAATTACTTAATTTGTCCTAACGTATGATAACATATTAATTTGATATATTATAATATAATATAAAATATGTATAAATATTGCACATATATTCGTACGTATACGTAAATTTATGTATATAAAAATTATTTTAAACAAAAAAATAACTGCCTTAAAATTGTACTAAGCTATAATATGTTAAACAAAATGAAATAATATTAAAAATAAATAAACGAAATGAACTGTGTCAGTGTAAATTTGGGGTTTTTTTTAAATTGATTTACTATCTTTTGTTCGATTTACTTAGTATCTATTGATCTTACTGCTACTTTGGCTGGATATTCGCTTTATAATATGTGAAGATGTCTCTCGTTTTCCTTGGGGTTACCCATCTGTCAAACAAAAAAAGCATTATTCGAATCGGTTTACAAAGTACTGAGATGTCGAATGACAAACATAAAAAAATATATATGTCAATTGAATATAGAAAATCCTCCCTTTTGGAAATCAGTTAATAAATTCAAGTAATTTTGCCTACCCTGAATTTTTAACGTGATGTATATCCACATAAATTAAATATTTTAAAGCACAATTAAAATATCAAAAATATAGATATGTTGGACATATATATTGGAGACTAAAAAAGTCCACTTGTTAAATAATGGTTATGAATTTTAACACGATCCGTAGACAATTATTATTGATTATATTCAGATTTCATTTATCATCTAGATTGTCTTTTTTTAAAAAGAAAGAAAACCAAGTGACGCATTAGTCAATTTTCAACTTTTCACTTAAGCTGCGTGTTGTTGATGTAAGTATTACTGTATATTGTTGACATTTTCAAAAATCTAGAAGATTTTATTTAAGTTATATTGATAGTTTTTTTTTCTTTCGCTAGCGTATTTAGTGGTTGACATACGTGTAGTGAGATTTGGTTATCATTTCTTGTACAAAATTAATGTTTATTAGTGTTGAAATAGTTGATTTTATGTAGTGTCGTTCTAATTGGGTGGTGTTAAGTTATAATATTTGTATATTTGTGTTGTTAATTTAGGTAAGTTTTTTATTTTTAATAAGTTTATTTTGTGGGTAGACATGGATAACGACCAGCCTCCCGACCCTCCGGATTCTGGTGGGCCAACTATTTACTACAACTATTTACTAAGATTGTGGGGCTCGTCAGGATTAGCATTAATCATCATTTTTGGGGACCACGAGTTTCAATTTAGCTTAATTTGTAAGCAGAATTGGTAAAAATATTCCGGCAAAATAGTTGACATTTTTTCAAATTAGTATAGGTGTATTAAATGTTTTTATTAGATTTCCATTTAAATAATTTTCAAATATTTTTATCGGCAGAAATGAAATGAGATTGTCACGTTTTTTATGAAAATTAGTAGCATTATTTCGACGCAGTTGGTACGTTTCACTTAAACGTGGATAACATACTAATACATGGCAATGCTCATATTGTTTTTATTATCCTAGTCAAGTAATACAAAACGCGGCACTGAGTTCCACCACCTAACACGCAGGGTGTGACTTAAGCGGGCTGTAAAGGAAATCTATATAGGCCTTAAAATGTATTCTTATAATAAATACAACGCGAAAAGTGTACTTGTTACGTTTCCACACTACCCGGGGAATGCTTAGCCAGAATTCGCGTAACTTGTTTACTGCATTCCATCAAATCTAAGAATTGTAACAGCAAGTAATGTAAAACGTAGTGTCATTTTTCATTCAATGTTTTTGTTCATGTTAGTTTTAATATTAAAATAATTCTTCACTCTTGTTTTCTCACATCGAGCAAGCAGTCACCATTTTAGTTAATAATTTAAATTGTAATTTTTAATAAAATATTTTAAAGATTTGGTTTTTTTTGGATCCTACGCTGCCACCGTACATAATTGGCGCAGTCGGTAGGATACTCGCGGGCCGGGTCGCGAGCAACGTAATTTAAATTTCGTAAGAAATTAACGTCGCGGTCCACCCGGGTGGCTTTCAAGCACCAACCAGAGTATCCAGAATCTACGAGGCGGCGCAGCGAGGCGTATCCAAACATTGATACACCGAAGAAGACCAGATTTGTATGCTCGAAATGAACCCGAAAGGACTAGGCACCCCCAGGCCTTTTCATCTCACCCTTTTAAGAATGACGATCCTGATATCGACCCTGACAAAAGCAGAAGAGATTAGTTTTAGTAATTTGGATAATGGACCGGGAATCTTACCATTCAAATTGGGACCCGCACAAGTCATATCCCACTATCATTCCTTTGTGCAATGCGTAGATTTAGCTAAAATTCAATATAGCTTAGATTCTGTTAAGTTACAAATAATGAATACTAAGCCTATTCTTAGAAATAGAACGCTTTCCCTTTTTCAAATGCATATTCAATATCTTAAAGTTAAATTAGAAACCGCTTCCCAACAGCTAAAAACCTTTGAAGTCAATCGTGTTAAGAGAGGACTCATTGACGGATTAGGGTCAGTAATAAAAAGTATTTCTGGTAATCTCGACTATACGGACGCCATAAAGTATAACAAAGCCATTAATTTACTAGAGCAAAATAATAATTTACTGATTAAAGAAATTAATAATCATATTAGTTTGAGTAAAAACTGGATGTCTCAAAATACTGATATCTTAAATAGGTTAGTTAGTAATCAAAAGCAGTTAGAATATTTAGTTAAGAATTTAACGAATATTAAAAATGAATTAGAAAATGACTTTGTAACTTATAAAAGGACAAGCATTGGAAATTATTGATTTAACAAGTATTAATACAACAAAAAAGAAAAATTCTGAAATAACACTGAAACTTAACTCAATAAATTTGACCGACATCCTTGAAGCAAATAGAAAAATCTCCGCACAACAATCTATTTCAAAAATATCTACAACATCTGATAGCCTTTATCATATAACGATTCCGCTATATGGAATAATTTTGACAGCAATTATAATAACTATCTTCATTATAATTGCTAAAATTCATAAGAAAATTCTTAAACGAAGAGCATCAACCGCAAGGGAAATATCGAAGAAAGAAACTGCAACCCCAGATCCAGTGGAACATATACTCCAGCACTATTCGAGATCCAAGGACACTGAATAGGTGCTGTTCTTCAGGAGGGAGGTGTTACGTTCCCACACTACCCGGGGATCGCTTAGCCAGAATTCGCGTAACTTGTTTACTGCATTCCATCAAATCTAAGAATTGTAACAGCAAGTAATGTAAAACGTAGTGTCATTTTTCATTCAATGTTTTTGTTCATGTTAGTTTTAATATTAAAATAATTCTTCACTCTTGTTTTCTCACATCGAGCAAGCAGTCACCATTTTAGTTAATAATTTAAATTGTAATTTTTAATAAAATATTTTAAAGATTTGGTTTTTTTTTGGATCCTACGCTGTCACCGTACATAATCTACTATTTCATAAATGATTGTACCCATAATATAAATATTCTATATAATTAACTTATATCTATATAATTAGTTTATTAGTTGCTTGTATTAATTTACGTTTTGTAGTAAGCACTTAGGCAGTGATTAATTAAATACTTTTTCCAAGTATGCAGTGTTCGCAATTAAAGCTCAGTAATGATGTCTACTGTGTTGTTATGTACCTTACTGTACTAATGGTTTAATTAGTTACTGACATATAAAAGCTTAGTATCTGATAATTTTCAATATTCTAATTTAACCCTTTGACGAGTGATGTGCCTATATTAAAATATGAACAAAACAACAAGTACTCCAGTGAATCCCAATGCTGTTGCATATACGTGTGGAAGCTGTGCCATGTTTTACTACGAGTACAAGCAGTTAGTAGCGCATTTGTACTGGCGGCACGGAACTGAGAGTTCTCGGTGTAAGAAATGCGGCTTGAAGCGTTGGGAGTATGCGGCGCATCTATGTAATGTGCTACCAACTGATGGCACTATAGAGGACAGTGAGGTCAACACATTGTACTGCTTTTGCGGGAAAAATGAAGATGCACCAATGATTGGATGTGATTCTCCTGATTGCGTATTAGAGTGGTATCACTTCAAATGTGTCGGCATTGTTGAACCACCTGATGGTGACTGGTTCTGTCCCGAATGCAGTAAATTAGATGCAATCAAGAAGGTTAGTATTTGAATAGTCACTATAGAATATAATTTCACAATACAAAAGCATATTACTTTATTATACTGTTGAAAACTGAATTGTAACAGAAATATCCTTTTCAGAATAAATCTAAGGATGGTGTTGAAGAATAGGTGATTAAAGATGCCGGAAGAAGATGAATCACCGTTTTCCAATTATCAAGCGGATAACGTAAATTTACTTTAAAATATAAATGATGTATTTCATTGTTACACACATGAAATAAAAGTAACTATAATTTTTATAAAATAATTAACAAAAAAAAATAACAAAGCTCACTTCAGAATGTAAATGACAAGCTTAATAGGCATAAAGGCTCTTTAATTCTCAAATAATGCCAAATTTGTTTTGATAATGGAAAAAAATATATTGTTATTGTTATAAAAATAAATATTTTAGATGTTATTATAATTTAGGCCAAAGTGTAGATAGGTATTTAAATTGTTAATAAATTTAACACATTAGTTAAAACTATTGTTATATTTTTTACATGTAATATTAAATGTAAATATAAAATAGTAGAAATAATAAAGACTTAAACATATATTAATGAATTACTTAATTTGTCCTAACGTATGATAACATATTAATTTGATATATTATAATATAATATAAAATATGTATAAATATTGCACATATATTCGTACGTATACGTAAATTTATGTATATAAAAATTATTTTAAACAAAAAAATAACTGCCTTAAAATTGTACTAAGCTATAATATGTTAAACAAAATGAAATAATATTAAAAATAATAAACGAAATGAACTGTGTCAGTGTAAATTTGGGGGTTTTTTTATAATTAATTTACTATCTTTTGTTCGATTTACTTAGTATCTATTGATCTTACTTCTACTTTGGCTGGATATTCGCTTTATAATATGTGAAGATGTCTCTCGTTTTCCTTGGGGTTACCCATCTGTCAAACATAAAAAGCATTATTCGAATCGGTTTACAAAGTACTGAGATGTCGAATGACAAACATAAAAAAATATATATGTCAATTGAATATAGAAAATCCTCCCTTTTGGAAATCAGTTAATAAATTCAAGTAATTTTGCCTACCCTGAATTTTTAACGTGATGTATATCCACATAAATTAAATATTTTAAAGCTCAATTAAAATATCAAAAATATAGATATGTTGGACATATATATTGGAGACTAAAAAAGTCCACTTGTTAAATAATGGTTATGAATTTTAACACGATCCGTAGACAATTATTATTGATTATATTCAGATTTCATTTATCATCTAGATTGTGTTTTTTTAAAAAGAAAGAAAACCAAGTGACGCATTAGTCAATTTTCAACTTTTCACTTAAGCTGCGTGTTGTTGATGTAAGTATTACTGTATATTGTTGACATTTTCAAAAATCTAGAAGATTTTATTTAAGTTATATTGATAGTTTTTTTTTCTTTCGCTAGCGTATTTAGTGGTTGACATACGTGTAGTGAGATTTGGTTATCATTTCTAGTACAAAATTGATGTTTATTAGTGTTGAAATAGTTGATTTTATGTAGTGTTGTTCTAATTGGGTGGTGTTAAGTTATAATATTTGTATATTTGTGTTGCTAATTTAGGTAAGTTTTTTATTTTTAATTAGTTTATTTTGTGGGTAGACATGGATAACGACCAGCCTCCCGACCCTCCGGATTCTGGTGGTCCAACTATTTACTACAACTATTTACTAAGATTGTGGGGCTCGTCAGGATTAGCATTAATCATCATTTTTGGGGACCACGAGTTTCAATTTAGCTTAATTTGTAAGCAGAATTGGTAAAAATATTCCGGCAAAATAGTTGACATTTTTTCAAATTAGTATAGGTGTATTAAATGTTTTTATTAGATTTCCATTTAAATAATTTTCAAATATTTTTATCGGCAGAAATGAAATGAGATTGTCACGTTTTTTATGAAAATTAGTAGCATTATTTCGACGCAGTTGGTACGTTTCACTTAAACGTGGATAACATACTAATACATGGCAATGCTCATATGGTTTTTTAATCCTAGTCAAGTAATACAAAACGCGGCACTGAGTTCCACCACCTAACACGCAGGGTGTGACTTAAGCGGGCTGTAAAGGAAATCTATATAGGCCTTAAAATGTATTCTTATAATAAATACAACGCGAAAAGTGTACTATTTCATAAATGATTGTACCCATAATATAAATATTCTATATAATTAACTTATATCTATATAATTAGTTTATTAGTTGTTTGTATTAATTTACGTTTTGTAGTAAGCACTTAGGCAGTGATTAATTAAATACTTTTTCCAAGTATGCAGTGTTCGCAATTAAAGCTCAGTAATGATGTCTACTGTGTTGTTATGTACCTTACTGTACTAATGGTTTAATTAGTTACTGACATATAAAAGCTTAGTATCTGATAATTTTCAATATTCTAATTTAACCCTTTGACGAGTGATGTGCCTATATTAAAATATGAACAAAACAACAAGTACTCCAGTGAATCCCAATGCTGTTGCATATACGTGTGGAAGCTGTGCCATGTTTTACTATGAGTACAAGCAGTTAGTAGCGCATTTGTACTGGCGGCACGGAACTGAGAGTTCTCGGTGTAAGAAATGCGGCTTGAAGCGTTGGGAGTATGCGGCGCATCTATGTAATGTGCTACCAACTGATGGCACTATAGAGGACAGTGAGGTCAACACATTGTACTGCTTTTGCGGGAAAAATGAAGATGCACCAATGATTGGATGTGATTCTCCTGATTGCGTATTAGAGTGGTATCACTTCAAATGTGTCGGCATTGTTGAACCACCTGATGGTGACTGGTTCTGTCCCGAATGCAGTAAATTAGATGCAATCAAGAAGGTTAGTATTTGAATAGTCACTATAGAATATAATTTCACAATACAAAAGCATATTATTTTATTATACTTTTGAAAACTGAATTGTAACAGAAATATCCTTTTCAGAATAAATCTAAGGATGGTGTTGAAGAATAGGTGATTAAAGATGCCGGAAGAAGATGAATCACCGTTTTCCAATTATCAAGCGGATAACGTAAATTTACTTTAAAATATAAATGATGTATTTCATTGTTACACACATGAAATAAAAGTAACTATAATTTTTATAAAATAATTAACAAAAAAAAAATAACAAAGCTTACTTCAGAATGTAAATGACAAGCTTAATAGGCATAAAGGCTCTTTAATTCTGAAATAATGCCAAATTTGTTCTGATAATGGAAAAAAATATATTGTTATTGTTATAAAAATAAATATTTTAGATGTTCCGATGTTCTCTTCCTCCCGGATATCTGTACGGTACAGACGTGTTTAAAGAGATTCGTTTAGTATATTTTTATTAAATAAATTTTAAAAATAGCGTCTAAATAGCCTATCAAAATAATAGGAGTGCATACGCTGACAGGAACCGTACGGTTAACAACGCTACACTACTACGCGCGCAAGCGCATGAATGGGCTTGCAACTACCAAGGTACGCCGAGTGTATATTTTTATATAAAAACAACAAGAGTAGTATAACGCTACGGCCTGCTGTTGCTGTGAAAAAAGGACAAAACTAGTTCCTCAGCTACCACTCATCAACCTATGGAACAAACAGGTTTCAATAGACGGGTCAAGTAAGGCTGGCGGAAAGGAAGTTTATATGAAAACACCGATCACCGACCATTTGACCCCTCATAGTACGTGCAGGTATAACATTACATTTTAACCTTCCGTGTTTTTCTGGCTGCCTGGTACTTACACATTGATCTGGAAGACATCATGCCACTACGCCGTTCACCGCAAAACGCGACCAAGCCCGCCTCCTCCGCACCCCCTGCCGCCGTTAGAGCGTTTCAAACATATGACTCTGACACTCAATCAGAACGCAGTGAAAACAGTAATGTTGGAGCGCGTACAAAACGTAGAAGGGAAGACGATGACATTGTAACGCTAAGAACTGAAATGAGGGCACTATTTTCGTCTTTGTCAGATACAGTGGAACAACGATGTGAAGAGATTAAACAGCAAAACTCAGAATTAAAAGTAAGCTTACAATTTTTATCTGATAAATATGATAGCGTTGTAGAAAAACTATACCTTTTGGAAGATGAACGAGAAAAAGACAAGAAATATGTGTCAATGATAGAGGCCAAAGTTGAGTTCTTGGAACGTAAAATTAAAGCAACAGGCCTTGAAATACGAAACCTCCCTAGTGTCTCTCATGATGCAAAAAAACCTGAGACGAAAGAAGATATGATTAAACTGGTTCAAAATCTTGCTTCCTCTGTAAAATCAGACCTACAGGACTGTGATGTAATGGATATATACAGAATTAACTCCAAGAAGGAAACAATTAAACCTGTAATTGTTGAACTAAGGAGTATTTTAAAGAAGGATAGCATCCTACAGGCAGTTAAAAACTTTAACAAAGCAAAGGCAAAAGGAGAAAAACTGAACACGGAACATTTAAAGATCAAGGGCCCGATTAAGCCAGTGTATGTTTCAGAGACCCTAACTTCTAAGGCTCAAAGATTATTTTCATTGGCAAGAGAATATGCGCGAAATCTAAGGGAATGGTCTACATCAGAAAGTCTGAGGGTCAACCTCTCGTTCGCCTTGAATCTGAAGCGGATCTGTTAAATCTCAAGACGAACATCTGACTCACACGCGTTTCTCTTGTATTATATTATTATGCATGCTTCTATTATAAATTTTTTGCTCTTACTTTTTTACCCTAGCAATTTAACAAAATCATATTACAAGCAGTTAATCTGCCCTTCAGTCTTACAAAACTACTCTTACAACATAATCAAATGAACTTAAAAACTTCAATAATTACTCTAATCTCTAACATTATTTACGGCAAAAATAACTTTCTTGCATGCAGAAGGTTAGTAGTTCGGGTATGTTCATAGTTATAGCAAATGCAGTGTCACACATAAGGTGCATCCTAAATTAGCTGGCAAAAATGATGCTTGATTGCATAAATATGATTGATGAGATAAAGATTTCTGATTCTTATATCTGTGAACCGGAATACTGTAAAGATCTTGTTCCTTCTGGCGAAAACAGTTTTAGAATTCTAACCCAAAATATAAGAAGTATCACTGCCAATATGTCAAGTCTGCAAACATTACTTGCCAGAATTGTTATAGAACAGGACCTCATTATTCTTACCGAATGTTGGTTAACATGTAATCCCTATATTCCTTTTATAGATGGTTATGATTATTACTATACTAATAAAAGAATTAACAGAAGTGATGGAGTTGTGATATATGTCAAAAAAACTATTTCAAGCATCTTTGTACGTGAAGTCGATTTTTTGGATGCTAATTGTCTTTCGATAAGTATTGCTAACTGTATGTGTATTCTTGCTATTTACAGGCCCCCTTCTTTTAGAAACACTAGTAACTTTCTATGCTCTCTAGATAAAGCTCTTACTAGCAATTCTTCTTACCAAAATCTAATAGTCATTGGTGATATAAATATAGATATATCCGATAAAAATAACAGTAATGACGCTTTTGATTACCTCAACCTTACAGCGAGCCATGGGTTATTACCCGCTCATACCCTTGCAACACGAAATGACACCACGTGCTTTGATCATGTTTTAATAAAAACCAAATTAACAGCAACGTCTATAGTACTTGACTCAACTGTAACTGATCATAATGCGGTAATTTTAGCTCTGAATAACATGAAGATAAAGAATTTAAACGTAACTAAGACTAAAGTAAATTATCAAGAACTAGAAAAAGAAATAAATAAAATAGACTTTTCATATGTATACAGTAGCCCAGACCCAAACTTAGCCTTTGATTATTTTAAGAACTCTTTAACTAGAGCTTTAAAATTATGTACAAAAACATATGCCGTCCCACATAGACTTCAAATCCTCAAGCCCTGGATTACACCAGGTGTCTTGAGATGTATGAGAAACAGAGATAGAATGTACAAAAAAATGAAGAGGTCCCCTAATAATAATACACTTCAGATAACATATAAGAGATATAGAAACTATTGCTCCATCTTAATAAAAATCTAAAATGCAATATGAAAAAGAACGATTTGGGAAAGCAAAGTCAAATCCCAAAAAAATTTGGAAGGTTATAAAAGAAGTTACGAACACGAAAAAAAATAACACAGTGCCTTTTGATCTACTCAAAAACGGTTCACCCTATGAGTCTGTAAACAGGGTAAATAGGTACTTTGTTGGTATTGGCAAAAATATAGCTGATAGGGTATTACAATCTCAAATTGGAACTGTATTTTTCAGCATCAACAACTCGTAGCTGTAAATCTCTTGGCTTTCCATACACTACGGAGTTAGAGGTCGAGGAATTAATAAGTCCTTACGTACGGATTGTGCGGTGGTATTGACGAGATCTCGTGTAATTTTCTAAAAATATACAAAACCGTTATAATACTCCACTGGTACACATTCTTAATTTGAGTATTTCGAATGGCATCTTTCCGGATCTGCTGAAGAAAGCACTAGTGCATCCAATATATAAATCAGGGGAAAGAGATTGCTTCAACAATTACCGTCCCATTTCCGTACTGCCCGCCACGTCCAAATTTTGAGAGAAAATTATGAACAACAGTCTCAAAAACTATTTAGAGAAAAATAATTTCCTCTCCTCCAGACAATTCGGCTTTCGGAATGGAAAGTCTACGAACGATGCAGTCCATGACCTCACTCATCATATCGTTACTGCCTTAAATAAGGGAGGTAAATGTATCACAATATTTTTGGATCTAGCAAAGGCATTCGATACAGTCTCTATCCCCAAACTGTGTTCTAAATTGGAGAACATTGGTGTCAGAAGTGGAGAATTAAAACTTTACCAAAACTTCCTTACGAATCGAACCCAACGTGTTAAAATTGGAGAATTTTGTAGTGGACGATTTGCCACTGGAACACGGAGTGCCGCAAGGCAGTATCCTTGGACCAACTCTATTTATAACCTACATCAACGAATTATGCAATACTAACATGGAAACCGGTAGAATTGTGGCTTTTGCTTGATGACACTGCATTAGTGTTACTGGAAACACCTGGCATATGCGTTCAAGGCTGCCCAGGCAGGCTTTACAAAGGTAACAAACTGGTTAATTGACAATGGACTTTCATTAAATGTTGACAAAACCAAGTATGTAACCTTTCAGTATAAGAAAATCTCCAAGATTTGATTCTTCAAAACCTTCTATCATTGCCATAATATCTCCAAAATCAGGATAGCTGTGGGTGCCCTACTATACACAGAGTGTCCAGCATAAGGTATTTGGGTATTATTTTGGATGAAAATCTCCACTTTTGTCCCTCACATAGATATGTTGTCAGTAGAAGTCGTAAACTCATATATATTTTTAAACAATTAAGAAACATGGCGGAGCCCCAAGTTCTAAAAACGACCTATTTTGCCTTGTGCCAGTCATTGATTAGCTATTTGCATATCGTCCTGCGGTGGTGCTCACAGAAGTAAATTGCTGAAGCTCGAGCGGGCGCAGAGAGCGGTATTAAAGGTAGCAACAGGAAAAGAGTATCATTTCCCAACGAAAGAACTCCTATGAATATTGCGAAGTTTTACCGTTCCGTCACTATTTTTTCTGCAGATAATTTTGAGGCAGCACTCTGAGAACTCCAAAGAAGTTTCTCGTCTTCTGCAAAAATCCGTTCGATACGAAAATACCGAGGGCAGAGTACTAATGTATGCAAGAGCTTTTTTAGCCACCGATTTTACTACTTCTTGGTAGCTTCTTATTTAATCGGTTAAATAATATACTCAATATACAACCAAAAATAAATATAAGTGCAAACGTATTGTTACGGATTGGTTATTAACACCTGTCATATGACGAAAACTGAGAATATGATTAAGATCATCAAATGCAGTTTTGAAGTTCCATACATAATATCTAGGATTTATTTTAACAACATACACACACACTTTTCACACACACATACACACACACACGCGCACACACACATACTTCACAGGAACACATACATTAACTACTTAATGTTAAATTGCCAAATTAGGTCAAACTAAATAACATTGTTAAATTTAATTTAAATTTACTTAATATATATTATATATATATATAGATATATATATATATATATATATTATATATATATATATATATATATATATATATATATATATATATATATATATATATATATATAATATATATATTATATCTTGTTTTTTAATTATATTATTAGCTTCACATATA
>JAXRJS010000145.1:0-42012 GCA_037127375.1 Dione juno | reverse complement strand
ACAAAAAGGCTTTGCGCGCCACCACGCCCCGCCACCCCGGGAGCCTCTAGGGACCCACGCCTTCGGGCACAGAATCCAGCGCCTAAAACGGTCACGCCCATCACCTCTACTACCACCAGCACCACGGGTGCCGCTATTGATAGCTCGGTCACCTTTGCCGATGCGCTCCGGGCAGGAAGCCCGAGCCAGGCGGCGCAGGCGGCACCGGCTCCAGGCGCTGCACCCGCCCCAAAACCGATGCCTCGCTACCCACCGCTCGTTGTGGAGACCCTTCCCAACTGGGCGACCCACTTCCGGGTGCTCAAAGAGAGGTTGGGACACGCACCCAACGCGCGCCCATTTGGGAAAGGTGTGCGCTTCTCTCCAGAGTCGGAGGACGAATATCGTACAATCCAGCGGTACCTCGTCAACCTGGAGATGACGGAAAAGATCAGTTGGTTCTCCTACGCACTCCCCTCGGAAATGAGTCGCAAGGTGGCCATCCTGTGATGACCACTCCTGAGGAGATTACGGAGGCGCTGGGAGAACTCGGGTATCAGGCCGAGTATGTCCGGCCGATCCAGGCGAGGATAGGTCGGCCGGGCTGTATCTTCTTTGCGGTCCTGGTCAACACCCCGGACCTCGTGCCAGGCATCTACAGCATCAATGAGTTGCTGTACATGCCTGGCGTCAAAATAGAAGCTTGGCGCAGCCGGAAGGGCCCAGCGCAGTATCACCGCTGCCAGGCCTTCCGGCACTCGAGCCATGGGTGCCACCGCAGATTGGCCTGCGTGAGATGCGGAGAAGAGCATCGCGCGCAGGACTGCCCGCGCCCATTAGAGCAGCCCGCCATGTGCGCCAACTGTGGGGGGGGGCCCATCCAGCCAATTATGCTTCGTGCCCTCAAATAAAGAGGGAACTCAGGAATAAGAGGGCTGGTACACTGGCCCTCAATGCAGTCTCGAAGCCTCCGGCATCGGTCGTCCCGGTCCCTACCAACATGGTAGCCGCGGACGCACAGGCCTCTTCTTTGATGGCTCCGGCCAATCCGCCTTCTACAAGGGATGGCGGAGTCAGCCGTAGTGCCTCTAAGAAGAGGTCTTAGGGTAAAAGGAAGAAGGGGACGGCCTGTTCTTCTGCCCCAACCAGCCAACCCACCGCAGTCCGTGCAGCCCCTGATGCTGCACAAGCCTCCCGGAGCCAGGCTGCTACAGTTTCGAGCGATACCCGCGCGTCCCTTGACAGGGCCATCGACGTCCTCAAGGACGTCCTTGTTGCCCTCAAGGAGAACCGTGACCCTGTCAAGGTCATGCTGTCAGGCATGATGCGTTTGCTCACTAATGGCTGAGCTACGCATCATGTTCTGGAACACCTGTTCTCTGAGAAACAAAGCCCACTTCCTCCGGCTACTTCTCAGAGAACAAAACATAGATGTGGCTCTCATAAATGAGACCCATCTGAGAGCCTCAGAGCCCCTAGCCATCCCAGGCTACCACACCCTGCGCCTGGACGCTGAGGAAAACGCGTGGCGCGGCCTCCTCATCGCAGTCAGACGCAGCCTTCCTCACCTTCCTCTTCCTGACCTGGCTTCAAGTAACCTTCATTGTAGTTGGGCATGAGTAGTTTTAAGTGCAATGTGTGGTTACTTGAAGGTTGAGTCTTGAGAAATTAAAAGCGTGATTCAATAAATCCTCCACTTATATTCAAGAATAGAAAGATTCCATGACCAGGGCTATGGAGTGGATGCGGCTTCGGAGGTATCTTTTATCCACAATATCCTCTCGTCTACTTGGCCAGTAGTATGCAACAACATCTGCTTAAGAATAATATTTATCACAAGTAATAAATTACACACAAAAATATATTTTACAGTTTTAATTCGTTTTACAGCTTCACATTCTAGCAAATAGCTATGCATATAGTTTTAAAAATGAAAAACATATTTACATTTGCCTTCTCGCTTACTCATTATGTTATAACATCGTGCTATCTCTTTAATCTCGTGTAAACCAGTATATAAAGAACATTACAAAATGGCGAATAGTTGCGACAGAATATACCCATTTGTTTTTTTTTATAATTCAAGCAATTATAAAAAAAAACAATAACTATCTTGTATAATTTATTTTTTTTGTAGGTAGTATACGTATAGCTACTAGTAGATACCTGCAACTCAAATGTGTTTCCACCTTCACATTCAATTATTTTTATTATTTGTTTATAAGATATTCGTATATAAGATTTTGAAAGTATAAGTACTTTCATAAATCAAACTGCTAAATCACTATTTCATAAATCTTATTATGTAGGTAATCTTTAAGTGATTAACAGGTTTTCTTTCTTGTATGTTTTTTTAATAAATGTTTTTGTATTTTATATAGTCTTAAATTGCTATTTGGCATATATATATTAGACACAAAGACAATTATTTCTGTCTAAATATATATATATATATATATATATATATATATATATATATATATATATATATATATATATATATATATATATATATATATATATATATATATATATATATATATATATATAAATAAAAATGCTTATTACGTTTAACTACTCTTACTAAGGATGTTTTTCCTTAATTTTAGTATAAGAATGAAAAATGTGGTCATTTTTCACGTGCTTCACGCTGAATAGTTTTTGTTAAAACGTCGTTTCCTGATTGAATAGAGGAAGGTTGCTATCATTGGACCACGTAACTTTATGACATCATATCTCATGAAATATCACCGAAAAATTAAAACTAATTGTTGGAATGTAATGCTTTTTATGTAAGTTAATGATATATCAATTATGGGCAATGAAAGTTGAGGCTTTAGAAATATACTTAAATAACTTTTCAATGACGAGTTGCTTTCTTTGGACTACCGTTACCTTGAATGGACCACTAAGGTCCAATGAAGGTGACTCAAATGAAACACTAAATAAGTATTATTTTTTATTCAAAAGCAGAAAGATAGATGTGGCCTTGGGATGATAGAGATCTTATATCTGGATGGCACTTCATGAATGTATAGAACCATAATTTCCCTGCAGCTCCTTTGGTTTTATCAAAATGATGTTTAAATTTATTATACTCAGCTAATTGCAAAACAAGCTCTGACATCTTAATAACAAAAATCATCCCTTAATTCAGCTTCTAAAACTTCAAGAAGATCTCCTTTTAACCTCAGTATCTGAACTTCTTCGACAACTTTCTGGCATTTTCCGACCAATCTTCTTTTTAAGTTGGCCTTTGGAGTGTAATAGATTCGACTCGCTTCATTTAATGCAATTTTTTTTTCTGTAAGATTCTATGCCGAGTTTCACACTAGTTTCATTTTAAAATAATATTTCCAATTATTTTCCTCTGCCGACAAAAATCTTTGCTTATTGACTTTGATATTACATTTTCAATATTGCTGGAGTGTCCAATAAGATTATTTTGAATAAAAAAAGTAAACTTACTTTAGAAAATCTGTATTTATAACTATTGCAATAGGAATTCACCCAGGTAAAACATTTTTTAGAATGACGCTAAGTGAAAATAAGTAATTCGCTAAGTTTCTTGGATTGGACATTAAGGTCCAATGATGGCAACTAATGCCTAGTTCAATCAACAGAACGACAGTAGTTATTAAAAAACGTGCAAAGGTAGGTAAAAAACTTCATAGTCTCTGTAAGCGCAGATAAATTTGCTATTCTGATCTAATACAATCATCAAACATGGATATATACAATGCTACTTATGAGCGAAGCCGCGAACTTGTTGCTACTAGCTAGTTAAGAATAAAACCAATGATTACAAGTGACAGCATTGGACGGCGAATAAGTAATGAAAGCAAAATTATAATAATCTCTTACATTTTGGTTCACATTGCTTTCTCAATATTCTTAGGTCCTAAGTACGAAATGATTTATAACTATGATAAAAAAAGTATTGCGCAACATATCCAGGTTCCCCTGCGTACCCTGCGTATCCTGCTGTACAGGATATGCTGTACTGACGCTCTAAGCAAGTGATAAATTAAAAAAAATAATAATTACTTTATTTATCTACATAATATAGATGTTTTTCTTAATCATATCTATATTTGTAGTCTTACAAATGCAGTTAATGTTAATAAATTAATATCATCGTATGTATCTGTTGTCTCCTTTTTGAGTTTAATTAAACATAATTTTTATTTATTTTACAGAAGGGTAGGTAATACAAAATATTAAATCCTACATCGCGCTATGAACATTTAGTTAATAATTGCATATAAACATTACTATTTGTCACACATTGAACGGGGTCCTCCGCCTTGAGGAAAACTAGCCTCGCCAAGCTAGACTAAGTTGGCGTAGTCCAGATAAAGCACCGTCCAAAAAAGCCCTCTAGGGCTTTCCGTCCACATAAAGTCCTCACGGGCTCCAGTCCAGTTTCTTGATAATGTCTACCTTGTTAGCTTAAGTATCCTTATTTACGAATGGCTTCGGTTGTTCACATCATGTCCTCAAGGATGGTGCTGGTGCATTGACTGACTACTTGTGGTCAACTTCCCAGTCAGTGCCTAGTGTTGGCCCCACTTTTTGCATAGCTTTACATTTTTTTGAGCATCATGCTTTGCCTCACATAAAGCAGGGTAGACGTAGATACTTTTATAGTATTGTAGTCTTACGACATTCCACTTTGGGGTAATGCAGCCGCCGTTAACTCGATTTTGTTTTGCAGAAGCGAGCTATTCGCTCAATCTAAGCCTACCTAGGACCTAAAGATTCCTTAAGGCAAAAATTTTGAGAAATTAATATGTTGACGCGTACGCGTACATACTGGTTTTAAACAATAGGATCCAGGAAACGTCCGACCGTATATAGACTATTTATTTTACAAAATGACAAACATTGACATCTATTATAATTCAACGGCGTCTTTATGAGCCGTTGAAGTTTATTATAGATACCTACTGCTATGTCTGTTGAAGGAACATCATATTAAAAAGAAAAAAATATATATTTTTAGCTTCTATCAAATAGCTTCTTAGTATCTCTCTATCTCGTAATATTTATATAGCATGATATGATCATGCTATCGTAATATTTATATAGCATGATATTATTAAAATAAACTAAATTTATTTCAAAGGTGTCACTTTACTGACTATCGATTGCTTTTAACCTTCTACAATAGATGGCGGTGTATACAAATATACATAAAAATATATATGTAATGATAAATAATAAATAAATGTTAAAATTATAACAAATTCTTGTTTAACTATGGGACCCGATGACGCGCTAAATACCCGTTACCATAGCAACGTGTATGTCCTAGAAAAGTATGTTAAACATAATATTATGGTAGTGTGTGTAATGTTTTATTTATTGGTTTAATGTACTTTTTAAGCATTATTATTGTAAAATATTAGCGATGTGCACTTCACCTACACACACACACACACACACACACACACACACACACACACACACACACACACACACACAAAAATACACTATGAGTGTGCCAAATTTCATCTCCTTCCGTCCGTTGCTTCACGTATTAATATATAGATATACTATAAGTATATGAATATTGTCGTCTACAATGAAATAGAAGATTTTGGAAGTGCCTCAACAGCTTGCTTATGTATAATATATATCCTCAGACTATATATCTATGACTTTTATTTGTATATATATACTATATATATATATATATATATATGTATATATATATATATATATATATATATATATATATATATATATATATATATATATATATATATATATATATATATATATATATATATATATATATATATATATATATATATATATATATATATATATATATATATATATATATATATATATATATATATATATATATATATATATATATATATATATATATATATATATATATATATATATATATATATATATATATATATATATACGTCTGATGATACATACTTGTGATCCGCTTTATATAAATAACGCTTTATATCAATAAAACTAACTCATCATCTTATCAGTTCACTTCAAGGTCACCGCCGACTGTGTCGTAAGCGTCGGAGTTGTTTACAATAGATCCCCTCTACCGTACCGCCTATACTTGCATACACTTTGTATGCGAGATACAGCGCGAAGCTGAAAAGAAAACCAGTTTTACTTAACTAAATATTAAAACAAGTGAGAGTGGAACCCATGACCATAGTATGAGTATCAGACGATGTATCTGGTAAGTTAAATTAGATAAGCTAAATTAATAACTATGAACAAACATACTCGTAGTTTATAAAGAAATATTGTAAACAACACTTTCATAATATACGTATTTGAAATAATATATTTATAAATTTGTAGTCCACATTATTCATTTACTCTACACGCTTCTTATGTGCACAGCATACACACACACACACACACACGCACACGCACACGCACACGCACACGCACACGCACACGCACACGCACACGCACACGCACACGCACACGCACACGCACACGCACACGCACACGCACACGCACACGCACACGCACACGCACACGCACACGCACACGCACACGCACACGCACACGCACACGCACACGCACACGCACACGCACACGCACACGCACACGCACACGCACACGCACACGCACACGCACACGCACACGCACACGCACACGCACACGCACACGCACACGCACACGCACACGCACACGCACACGCACACGCACACGCACACGCACACGCAGACGCACACGCACACGCACACGCACACGCACACGCACACGCACACGCACACGCACACGCACACGAAGCCGGGTTAGAGTGGACCACGCTCTATCCAGCAGCCATCCCATCACACAGGGGTACCCCAGGGTAGTACCATCTCTTCTACCCTGTATTCCATATACACCAATGACATCGCAGTTCACGACAATGTCACACTGGCCCTCTATGCCGATGACATTGCGTTCCTGGCCAAGTCCCTGAACCTCACTCATGCGGCTTTCAAACTCCAGCGTGCCCTCGACCTGCTACCGGACTGGTTTGCGGAGTGGAGGCTCACGATTAACGTGGCCAAGACCCAAGCGATTGCGTTTGGGCTCCACAAGCTGCCTCCTCCGCTTGTTCTCCAGGGTGAACAGGTCAAATGATCCCGCCAAGTCACCTACCTGGGTAAATTAAATTAAAATATAATTAGTACCTACCTGGAGCAAATCATGTGGCCTGTCGATAAATCCTAGCAAATCTCAGTTTTGCATCCTAGGTATACCAAAACAACTGTCCAAAATGGACTGGAAGTAAGGGGCCTACTTCCTTCTGTAATGATATTGTTTGGAGTTTAATCTGGTTATGTACTGGTGGTGTGGCACCATATGTCGCACCAAGTGCTATAGTGAATCATTCTCAGCTATGACGATAAAACTGTGGAACTAATTACCGCGTCATATCAGACATTTATTAATCTCTTAACATCTTTAAGAGTATTTTCTAAAGTTATAGTTTATAAGACCTTATAAGATTTGAGGTTCTTTTTTATTATTTTTAAAGTGATAATCCACACTAAGGATAGAAAAAATACTAACCGGCGCCTTATGGAAACCGTTCAAACATTGCATTATAGGCGCGGATTCAAATCCCGCTGCGTTCAAATTTTTATATTTTCTTTAACTATTTCATGGTTTCTTTTAAAAATACTAATTTGATATCATAAGTAACTATAAATATACAGTATATTAAAACTATACATCTTTATCTAAGAAAATAACTGTCTTTACGAGTGTAAGTATTACACGTTACTGAAACATAAAACAACGATTTTAAAATTTTTGCCTACCTTTCCGTTTGTCCGGGCCAATGTCTGGAGCAGCTGAACCGATTTTTATGAAACTTTCACTAGAACATAGAAGAGGATGTAGAACAACACTGATATTATATATTTTTACAGTTTTTTATCCCGGAGTTCACGCAGAATCGAGATTTATGCGGGAAAAACGTTTTTACCAATACCGAAAATTCACGTGAGTATGTACTTACCGCTCAGATATTTTTATGAGCAAAGTGATAAGAAGGGAAAAAATAAAAGAAGTATAACTGAAATATTATATTAGAGTTAATATGAAAGCATCGATCAAGCGAGCGAAGTCGCGAACTTGTTGCTACTTACTAGTTAAGAATAAAATCAATGATTACAAGTGACAGCATTGGACGCCGAATAAGTAATGAAAGCAAAATTATAATAATCTCTTACATTTTGGGTCACATTGCTTTCTCAATATTCTTAGGTCCTAAGTACGAAATGATTTATAACTATGATAAAAAAAAGTATTGCGCAACATATCCAGGTTCCCCTGCGTACCCTGCGTACCCTGCTGTACAGGATATGCTGTACTGACGCTCTAAGCAATAATACTCAAAATTGGGGTCATCACAATACTGCGACGACGCAACAGCGGATGCGGCCTTCCTTGAGCAGGGAACGATTAGAATCGCTCCATACAACGCTCCCGACGCCAACGTGACGTCAGCGCCGCAGCGAGGGAATCGGCTTGTGCTAGCGAGCTCAAGGAGAGCTCACTGCGGAGAATAAACCTTTTATTAGCCCAGATTTAAAGATTCCGTCCGAACGAGCCAAAATTTGACCAGATTAGCGACTGGCTTGTCTCAAAGCGGCGGACCCCACAATAGTTCGTACACTTCCAACGTGCTGACGTTTCTGACCACTTACATATCCGGAACATCGCACCATGTAATCCCGTCCGCCAGACGCGCACAGGTTCCCCAGGGATCTCCTCCCTCCTTCCTCTCCCGATCCCTGAGCTGCTACTACGGTCGCTGGTTGCTTAAGCTGGGCCTCTCCCGGGCAACCTGGAGCCTCACTTGGCTGGGCTGACCGCCCTAGGTAACACACGGCTCTCCCCTAGTGAACTCTCCACAAAAACCCTGTCCCTCCAAAGGACACATTGCCTGGGCTTAAGCCCAACACAAGGACACGCCCATATTAATGGGCAGAGGTAGAACCTAACGGGCAAAGGGCTACGCCCTGGAACCGTTATTAACTAAATATTCACAGCATAGCATTCATGAATGTGTTTTAATATTGATTAATATAATGTGATATATATATGTATATATATATATATATATATATATATATATATATATATATATATATATATATATATATATATATATATATATATATATATATATATATATATATATATATATATATATATATATATATATATATATATATATATATATATATATATATATATATATCACATTATATTAATGAATATTAAAACACATTAATGAATGCTATGCTGTGAGTATTTCGTTAATAAGTATCTATATAAAGGAGTAATGACCGAACTATTGTGGGGTCCGCCGCTTTGAGACAAGCCAGTCGCTAATCTGGTCAAATTTTGGCTCGTTCAGACGGAAACGTTCTCTGCTCAAGGAAGGTCGCATCCACTGTTGCGTCGTTGCAGTATTATGATGAATTTTCCCCAATTTTCAGTATTTTTGCTTAGAGCGTCATTACAGCATATCCTGTACAGCAGGATACGCAGGGTACGCAGGGGAACCTGGATATGTTGCGCAATACTTTTTTTATTATAGTTATAAATCATTTCGTACTTAGGACCTAAGAATATTGAGAAAGCAATGTGAACCAAAATGTAAGAGATTATTATAATTTTGCTTTCATTACTTATTCGCCGTCCAATGCTGTCACTTGTAATCATTGGTTTTATTCTTAACTAGCTAGTAGCAACAAGTTCGCGGCTTCGCTCATAAGTAGCATTGTATATATCCATGTTTGATGATTGTATTAGATCAGAATAGCAAATTTATCTGCGCTTACAGAGACTATGAAGTTTTTTACCTACCTTTGCACGTTTTTTAATAACTACTGTCGTTCTGTTGATTGAACTAGGCATTAGTTGCCATCATTGGACCTTAATGTCCAATCAAAGAAACTTAGCGAACTACTTATTTTCACTTAGCGTCATTCTAAAAAATGTTTTACCTGGGTGAATTCCTAATGCAATAGTTATAAATACAGATTTTCTAAAGTAAGTTTACTTTTTTTATTCAAAATAATCTTATTGGACACTCCAGCAATATTGAAAATGTAATATCAAAGTCAATAAGCAAAGATTTTTGTCGGCAGAGGAAAATAAATGGAAATATTATTTTAAAATGAAACTAGTGTGAAACTCGGCATAGAATCTTACAGAAAAAAAAATTGCATTAAATGAAGCGAGTCGAATCTATTACACTCCAAAGGCCACATTAAAAAGAAGATTGGTCGGAAAATGCCAGAAAGTTGTCGAAGAAGTTCAGATACTGAGGTTAAACGCACGCACGCACGCACGCACGCACGCACGCACGCACGCACGCACGCACGCACGCACGCACGCACGCACGCACGCACGCGCGCACGCGCGCACGCGCACACACACACACACACACACACACACACACACACACACACACACACACACACACACACACACACACACACACACACACACACACACACACACACACACACACACACACACACACACAAATACACACAAATAGTCTATATACGGTCGGACGTTTCCCGGATCCTATTGTTTAAAACCAGTATGTACGCGTACGCGTCAACATATTAATTTCTCAAAATTTTTGCCTTAAGGAATCTTTAGGTCCTAGGTAGGCTTAGATTGAGCGAATAGCTCGCTTCTGCAAAACAAAATCGAGTTAACGGCGGCTGCATTACCCCAAAGTGGAATGTCGTAAGACTACAATACTATAAAAGTATCTAAAGTCTACCCTGCTTTATGTGAGGCAAAGCATGATGCTCAAAAAAATATAAAGCTATGCAAAAAGTGGGGCCAACACTAGGCACTGACTGGGAAGTTGACCACAAGTAGTCGGTCAGTGCACCAGCACCATCCTTGAGGACATGATGTGAACAACCGAAGCCATTCGTAAATAAGGATACTTAAGCTAACAAGGTAGACATTATCAAGAAACTGGACTGGAGCCCGTGAGGACTTTATGTGGACGGAAAGCCCTAGAGGGCTTTATTGGGACGGTGCTTTATCTGGACTACGCCAACTTAGTCTAGCTTGGCGAGGCTAGTTTTCCTCAAGGCGGAGGACCCCGCTCAATGTGTGACAAATAGTAATGTTTATATGCAATTATTAACTAAATGTTCATAGCGCGATGTAGGATTTAATATTTTGTATTACCTACCCTTCTGTAAAATAAATAAAAATTATGTTTAATTAAACTCAAAAAGGAGACAACAGATACATACGATGATATTAATTTATTAACATTAACTGCATTTGTAAGACTACAAATATAGATATGATTAAGAAAAACATCTATATTATGTAGATAAATAAAGTAATTATTATTTTTTTTAATTTATAAATTTTCTCTTTGTAAGTATTCCGATTTACTTTTATTTTTTGCACTTCTCCTACACACACACACACACACACACACACACACACACACACACACACACACACACACACACACATACACACACACACACACACACACACACACACACACACACACACACACACACACACACACACACACACACACACACACACACAAATACACTATGAGTGTGCCGATTTCATCTCCTTCCGTCCGTTGCTTCACGTATTAATATATAGATATACTATAAGTATATGAATATTGTCGTCTACAATGAAATAGAAGATATTTTGATAAATTTGTAATTTTGTACAAACAAACAGATAATTTAACTTCTGTTTTAACATTCTTACATTGTTTTTTCTGAAAAATATACTTTACTCTTATACCGCTTTGGGCTAATTTAATTTATTATTTTACCTGTAAACAAAGTTTGAAGGAAAGAGCCATTGATATGTTAAATACTTACTGATTTCCTTTACCGGACAATTTATTGTTAGTTAAGGGGGTCCAAAGTATACATATTAATAAATATATAGATAAAGGAATAATATTCTTTCGGAGATTGCACTACATACTTCGAAATCGAAAGCACGAGAGGTCCTAACAACAGATGGCAGTGTTTTTATGTTTTTGTTTTAATGTTATATATATATATATATATATATATATATATATATATATATATATATATATATATATATATATATATATATATATATATATATATATATATATATATATATATATATATATATATATATATATATATATATATATATATATATATATATATATATATATATATATAAAGAAACATTATATTAATGAATATTAAAACACATTAATGAATGCTATGCTGTGAGTATTTCGTTAATAAGTATCTATATAAAGGAGTAATGACCGAACTATTGTGGGGTCCGCCGCTTTGAGACAAGCCAGTCGCTAATCTGGTCAAATTTTGGCTCGTTCAGACGGAAACGTTCTCTGCTCAAGGAAGGTCGCATCCGCTGTTGCGTCGTTGCAGTATTATGATGAATTTTCCCCAATTTTCAGTATTTTTGCTTAGAGCGTCAGTACAGCATATCCTGTACAGCAGGATACGCAGGGTACGCAGGGGAACCTGGATATGTTGCGCAATACTTTTTTTATCATAGTTATAAATCATTTCGTACTTAGGACCTAAGAATATTGAGAAAGCAATGTGAACCAAAATGTAAGAGATTATTATAATTTTGCTTTCATTACTTATTCGCCGTCCAATGCTGTCACTTGTAATCATTGGTTTTATTCTTAACTAGCTAGTAGCAACAAGTTCGCGGCTTCGCTCATAAGTAGCATTGTATATATCCATGTTTGATGATTGTATTAGATCAGAATAGCAAATTTATCTGCGCTTACAGAGACTATGAAGTTTTTTACCTACCTTTGCACGTTTTTTAATAACTACTGTCGTTCTGTTGATTGAACTAGGCATTAGTTACCATCATTGGACCTTAATGTCCAATCAAAGAAACTTAGCGAATTACTTATTTTCACTTAGCGTCATTCTAAAAAATGTTTTACCTGGGTGAATTCCTATTGCAATAGTTATAAATACAGATTTTCTAAAGTAAGTTTACTTTTTTTATTCAAAATAATCTTATTGGACACTCCAGCAATATTGAAAATGTAATATCAAAGTCAATAAGCAAAGATTTTTGTCGGCAGAGGAAAATAAATGGAAATATTATTTTAAAATGAAACTAGTGTGAAACTCGGCATAGAATCTTACAGAAAAAAAAATTGCATTAAATGAAGCGAGTCGAATCTATTACACTCCAAAGGCCACATTAAAAAGAAGATTGGTCGGAAAATGCCAGAAAGTTGTCGAAGAAGTTCAGATACTGAGGTTAAAAGGAGATCTTCTTGAAGTTTTAGAAGCTGAATTAAGGGATGATTTTTGTTATTAAGATGTCAGAGCTTGTTTTGCAATTAGCTGAGTATAATAAATTTAAACATCATTTTGATAAAACCAAAGGAGCTGCAGGGAAATTATGGTTCTATACATTCATGAAGTGCCATCCAGATATAAGATCTCTATCATCCCAAGGCCACATCTATCTTTCTGCTTTTGAATAAAAAATAATACTTATTTAGTGTTTCATTTGAGTCACCTTCATTGGACCTTAGTGGTCCATTCAAGGTAACGGTAGTCCAAAGAAAGCAACTCGTCATTGAAAAGTTATTTAAGTATATTTCTAAAGCCTCAACTTTCATTGCCCATAATTGATATATCATTAACTTACATAAAAAGCATTACATTCCAACAATTAGTTTTAATTTTTCGGTGATATTTCATGAGATATGATGTCATAAAGTTACGTGGTCCAATGATAGCAACCTTCCTCTATTCAATCAGGAAACGACGTTTTAACAAAAACTATTCAGCGTGAAGCACGTGAAAAATGACCACATTTTTCATTCTTATACTAAAATTAAGGAAAAACATCCTTAGTAAGAGTAGTTAAACGTAATAAGCATTTTTATATATATATATATATATATATATATATATATATATATATATATATATATATATATATATATATATATATATATATATATATATATATATATATATATATATATATATATATATATATATATATATATATATATATATATATATATATATATATATATATATATATATATATATATATATATATATATATATATATATATATATATATATATATATATATATATATATATATATATATATAGCCCTGGTCATGGAATCTTTCTATTCTTGAATAAAAGTGGAGGATTTATTGAATCACGCTTTTAATTTCTCAAGACTCAACCTTCAAGTAACCACACATTGCACTTAAAACTATGTTTTCAGGGTTCCGTACCTCAAAAGCAATAAATAGAACTCTTATAGGATCGCTTTGTTCGTCATCTGTCTGCTTGTATGTCCGTACGTCTGTCAATACCATTTTCTCAAAATCCCGTGGACGCGTTATTTATAACTAATATCCAAATTGCTAAACTCTTGAAGCATAGATAACATTGTACTTCAAAGTCAACGCACTCGAAACCTGCAGGGTACTTCCCGGTGACCTACAGTTGTAAAACTTGACAAGAAGTGAGAGCTTATAGTAAGTAAATATAAGGAGGAAATTCTCAAAATTGATATATTTGTAGTTCGTTTCATACAGAATGAGTGGATACGACCGCAAATTTAAGTTTTAACTAAATTAATCGGATTTTATTACACTTTTCGCTACTTCATTTCCTTTATGTTTTTCATCTTCATGAAATTTTTTTAAAATCTTCCCATCTTAATTTATTTTTATAACTGAATCGTGAATATCTAAAGTATCTTCTACTAAAGATTTGTTATTTAAAATTAATTCTGATTTTAAAGATAAATCAGTTATTAAATTAAGTAATTCGTTTTTATGTGTTTATTTTTTTGTATTTGACTTTTTATGCTTTATCTAGAATATTTTTTTTATCAGAACAGAATTTTTTTAATATATTTTTTTTTTAAATATTTTTTTGGTTGTTGTTGTTGGAAAAAATATTTTTTTTTATTTTCATTTTTAATTTCAAATGGACAGTAATTTAATAATTTATCTTTTTTCAATTGTACATCACCAAAATTATATCAAGTAAATATTTTATAAAATCAGAAAAATCGTTCATATTTTTTTCAAAAACTAAAATCAAATTCTACTGGATTAAAAACGTATTGTGTATTTTTTACTATATCAAATCTTTTACAACTCTAAAAACTTCTGTTTTTGAAATTTATATTTAGAAAGTTATACGTTACATACTGTAAGTAATGAAATCAATATAATACAATTATTTAATCAATTATAGCTTTTAATAAACAAAACAATACACATTTGTATTACATATACATATATAAATATACATACATAAACATACACATACATATATATATATATATATATATATATATATATATATATATATATATATATATATATATATATATATATATATATATATATATATATATATATATATATATATAATAAATACATAATACATACATATATAAGTGAGCTGAAGATAAGTTTATCACATTGATGACTGTCTGAAAATCAATTTACTCGTTTAAACTTGCGAGTAAGTGGTTTTTAAATTGACATTTGAAGGAAATGATGGTTGGACTTTTTTGGATGGATTTAGGGAGTTGGTTCCACAGGGTTGCAGCATACACTGAGAAGGATTTCTGAAGGTATTTTACTCTTAGGTATGTCTAATGTCGGTATGACACACGACCGCCTAGAGCGTGTGTGAGTGGGAAGTATGTTAAAACGAGAGCGGAGATAAAGAGGAAAACTTTCATAATTAACAATTTTAAAAAGGAGTGTAAGGATGTGCATATGTCGGCGAAGGCGGATAGGAAGCCAATTAAGCTGAGCGCAAAATTGAGAAACGTGGTCAAACTTACGCAAACCAAAGATAAATCGTATGGCGAGATTTTGAAGACGCTCTAGCTTGTTTAATAGCTCCTCGGTCACATCCAAATAGCAAACGTCGGCGTAGTCAAGAATTGGCAGGAGAAGAGATTGCGCAAGCATAATTTTGGTTTTGTGAGGGAGGAAATATTGGAGACGCTTGAGAGAATGGAAAGAGCAATGCATGCGTTTGCTAATATCATTAATGTGTGAAGTCCAAGACATTGTCAAAAAAAGGCCTAAATTTTTATGTTCTTACAGTATTTAATTTCAACTCCCGAATACAAAATCGGCGTTGAGTTCCAACGTTTGATTCTACCTCTAAACTTGTTACTATCAATAATAAGAGTTTGTGATTTTTTAGGGTTAACTAATAAGCCAAAAGATTCAGCCCAAAACTGAATAGCAATAAGATCCTTGTTTAGAGTTTCGATAGCCTTGGGTAATTCATTCAAATTACAATGTTTATATAACTGCAGGTCATCTGCATACAAATGGTAGGGAGGAGAAATGACTTTTGATATGTTATTAATAAAAATAGAAAAAAGAAGTGGAGAGAGAACGCCGCTTTGAGGTACGCCAGCAGTGAGTTCCAACCATGATGATGTGACACCGTTAGCTTTTACACACTGCCGACGACCCAAACAATATGAACAGAACCAGTTGATAACTGAAGAAGAGATGTTAGCTGCGCGAAGAGTGCCCAGAAGTATATCAAGATCAACAGAATTAAAAGCGCTGCTGAAATCAAGTAGTACCATCACGGTGAGCTTGGTGTTATCCATAGCACAACGTATGTCCTCAGTGATATTCAGCAACGCAGTAACTGTACTGTACTGTACGGTTGGGACGGAAGCCAGATTGATAAGGACATAAGAGATTGTTAGAGGAGAGAAAACTATGAAGTTGATTGTTTACGAAGGATTCAAGGACTTTGGATAGGAGGGGAAGAACAGATATAGGACGATATTCAGCAACGGTAGTGGGGTTGGAAGTTTAAGGTAAGGGAACGACATACGCATTCTTCCGCTGAGCCGGAAAAACATTACTTGTCAGTGAAAAATTTATTATGTGGGTGACCACTGGTGTAATGCTTTCCAACACGGGTAGAATCATGTCGAGACTGAGATAGTCACTTCCAATGGCTTTAGAGGAAATAGATTTGATACACTTCCTGACATCATCTTCAGAAACAGTTTTGAAAGAAAAGGGAGTTGAGTCTGGTAGGACAGTTTGTGACAAAATCTTAAGAGTTTCAGATTTAATTTGGGGGCTTATATTTAAAGGTGGAGTTGTAATAAAATAATTTAATTCATGGAGATTTATATTTACGGAATGAGTATCATTGAAATTACTTACCCCTAATGACTCTAAGAATCTCCAAACTTGTGCTTGACTGAGATTCTGGATAGTGCTATGAATGTAACGACGTTTTGCATCCCGAGACATTCTATTGCAAATGTTACGCAGGTTTTTGTAGGCAGCGAAGTAATCTTGGCAAGGATTTTTTTTGTTTTTAGCTTTGGCTCTGTCGCACTTACGCATAGTTCGTCTAATAACAGGTGTTAACCAGGGAGCGGGTGCATGCTTCATGCGAACTGGTCTTACAGGAGCGTGTTTGTCATAAATGCAAATCAGTTTAGTAGTTAAAGAATCCACCATACTGTCAATATTATTAGATGACAATGTGGATGACCAGTCGATGTTACTCACATCCTCCCTCAAGCGTTCTAAGTCCATATGCTTAAAGTTGCGCTGGAGAAATGTTTTGTTTCTAACTTTAGGAGGGCGAAATTTATATGAAACATATATTAAATCGTGAAAAGAAAATGGCGCAGTCATTTGTCCATGAGACAGTACAAGATTAGGATTAGAGACAGCCATGTGATCAATGAGAGAAGGCCTGCAGTTAGGAAAATGATGGGTGGGATAAGTCATTGGAAGCAAATGCAAGTTGTAAGACTCACACAATGCTTTTAACAAATCCGATCTAGCAACATCCTTTAACAGACATGTATTTAAATCGCCCATACAGATAACGTGCTCATAATGTGGTGATAGATATTCTAGGACACTTTCCAAAGTAGAAAAATAATTAATTTTGTCATTCGGGGAATACAAAACCTCCAAAAGATTTTTTTTACGGTGTAACGTTAATTCTAAAAAAAGATATTCAAGCATTCCTAAAGAATCATTAACAGAGCATTTAATGATACCGGCAGGTATATTGTACAAACACCTCCACCACCTTATAGAGTGCGATCGTTGCGAAATAGCTTGTATCCTGGAATAGAGTACCTAACAAATGAAAGAGATGGCTTAAACTAGGTCTCATATATGAGTATACAATCAACTACGCCGGAGCCAAAAGATGCGAGAAGATCAGTAAAATGAGCTGGCACACTCTGAGCGTTGATATGCACTAAGGAAAGAGATTTAGACGGATTGATAAATATTTTTAACAGTTTATCTTCAAGAGGTTCTGAATCTGAAAATGCCACTTTGCAATGCTTTTTCGCGTCACATTATGTTTTGCCTCCGAAAAGTTAGATCACAGTTAACCTTTTTGCTCTGGTACAGATTCATTCGTTCTTCAGTCATTATTTCTATAGGAATCATCCCGGAAATCACGCATATTGCTTCCATAGATACCGTGCGAAATGCGCTAGCTACTCGGAGTGCACCTATCCTATACACTGACGCCATATTTTGTCGTGCTGCTTTATTTTTAAGCGCATCAGACCAGATTGGAGCACCATATAGGAGTACTGATGTGACAACTGTTGAGAATAGTCTCCTTCTGTTTTGTTTAGGTCCTCCGATGTTGGGCATGAGTCGGGCCAATGTTTTTACGACTACCGTTCCTTTCGCTGCAGCGTATTCTACTTGTTTTTTAAGATTAATACATGAATCAATCATTATCAAGCTCGTGATTGCCGACCCTGAGTGAGGTTGTCTCCATTTGTTTTCTGCTGGTGATCAGTACGGCTTCGGTTTTATGCTCTGCCAGCTCTAGTCCAGCCAGGTTCATCCACTGTCGAATTATTTCGAAGGTCTTATCAAAAGTCCAGTGAATCTCTTCCAAGTGTTTGGCGACTACTACCTCTGCCAAGTCATCGGCAAACGCAACCAACCTTGCTTCCCGAGGCACTTCACGCTTTAGTAACCCGTCATACATTATATTCCACAATAGGGGACCCAATACAGACCCTTGTGGTACTCCCCCTGAGAATTTGTATTCTTTTGGTCCATCGTCTGTACTATATACGAGTACCGTATCCGCGAAATAGCTAGCTATTATGTTGCATAAGTAAGCTGGTACCTTCATGTTTAAGAGAGCATTCATAATAGTATCCCATTTTGCTGCATTGAACGCATTCTTAACATCAAAGCTTGCGACGAGGCAGTATTTTTTAGAGCCTCTCTTCCACCTAGCCCCCGATATCGCTTTCCTAGCAGTGTTTAGGACAAGGTTGACCACGTCAAGGGTCGATTTTCCTGTTCTAAATCCGTATTGTTATTCCGAAAGTTGTGGCTCAACTACTTTCTCTATTCTACCATGAATTATTCTTTCCAATATCTTTCCCGTTGTATCTAGCATACACAAGGGGCGATATGATGATGGTTTGCTTAGGGGTCTGTTCCCTTTCGGTAGAAGCACCAGTCTTTGTCGTTTCCATGTAGTTGGAAAGGTTCCTTCTTGGAGGCAGGTATTGTAGGTGTCTATGAAGATTTTAGGTATAGTTTTGATTGCAAGTGTCAACGCTACGTTGGGGATGCCATCCAATCTAGGTGCTTTGGTATTTCCTATCCTTTTACAGGCATCCATTAGTTCCTTTTCCAGCAGGGACGCAGAGAGAACAAGGCCAAGAGGAGAGCATCCAGCATTGGAAAGCCAAAAAAGCCACAGAGAAAAGAGGAGAGCAGCCAGAGCAGGAGGAAAAACGATCCATGGAAAAGGAAGAGGAAAAGGAAGGGCCTAAGCAGCAAGAGGAAGGAAAATGGAAATATGAGAAAAGGAAGATAAAGCTGTAGTGACCAGGAGCACAAAGTCAGAGAAGCATGGGAAAAGAAAGGGAAGTACAGAGAGAGAAAGAAGCAGGGTAGACAAGAGAGCATGGAACCAGGCCCAGGGTAGATACAGGCACCCATGCGCGACCAGGAGAGCGAGAAAGGAAGCCAAGGTAGAGGAAGAGGAGGCACCACAATGAACAGGTGGAGGAAGACAGAGCGAGCAACACCAGGCAAGGGACAAGAAAGGCCCAGGAAGCAAGCCCATAGAGCAGAGGATAAAGGAAAGAAGGGAGTCAGAAGAGAGGAAGAGAGGAAGGGGAAAGAGAGGCAAGGGCAGCAGAGCAGGAGATAGAAGAGTCGGAAGCAAGGAAAGAGCAGCAGACAAGCGCCAGCAAGAAGAGGACGGCAGCAAGGAGAGGAAGGACCAGACAAGAGAGGGCAAAGTGGATAATGAAGAGGGAGGGAAAGGGAGCGGGGGATCCAGAGAAACCGGACAGGGGGAGGGGGGGGGGGGAGAGGAAAGTTGCGGGAGGCAGCGAAGTAATCTTGGCAAGGATTTTTTTGTTTTTAGCTTTGGCACTGTCGCGCTTACGCATAGTTCGTCTAATAACAGGTGTTAACCAGGGAGCGGGTGCATGCTTCATGCGAACTGGTCTTACAGGAGCGTGTTTGTCATAAATGCAAATCAGTTTAGTAGTTAAAGAATCCACCATACTGTCAATATTATTAGATGACAATGTGGATGACCAGTCGATTTTACTCACATCCTCCCTCAAGCGTTCCAAGTCCATATGCTTAAAGTTGCGCTGAAGAAATGTTTTGTTTCTAACCTTAGGAGGGCGAAGTTTATATGAAACATATATTAAATCGTGAAAAGAAAATGGCGCAGTCATTTGTCCATGAGACAGTACAAGATTAGGATTAGAGACAGCCATGTGATCAATGAGAGAAGGCCTGCAGTTAGGAAAATGATGGGTGGGATAAGTCATTGGAAGCAAATGCAAGTTGTAAGACTCATACAATGCCTTAACAAATCCGATCTAGCAATATCCTTTAACAGACATGTATTTAAATCGCCCATACAGATGACGTGCTCATAATGTGGTGAAAGATATTCCAGGACACTTTCCAAAGTAGAAAAATAATAAATTTTGTCATTCGGGGAATACAAACCCCCCAAAAGATTTTTTTTACGGTGTAACGTTAATTCTAAAAAAAGATATTCAAGCGTTCCTAAAGAATCATTAAGAGAGCATTTAATGATACCGGCAGGTATATTGTACAAACACCTCCACCACCTTGTAGAGTGCGATCGTTGCGAAATAGCTGGTATCCTGGAATAGAGTACCTAACAAATGAAAGAGATGGCTTAAACTAGGTCTCAGATATGAGTATGCAATCAACTACGCCGGAGCCAAAAGATGCGAGAAGATCAGTAAAATGAGCTGGCACACTCTGAGCGTTGATATGCACTAAGGAAAGAGATTTAGACGGATTGATAAATATTTTTAACAGTTTATCTTCAAGAGGTTCTGAATCTGAAAATGCCACTTTGCAATGCTTTTTCGCCTCACATTATGTTTTGCCTCCGAAAAGTTAGATCACAGTTAACCTTTTTGCTCTGGTACAGATTCATTCGTTCTTCAGTCAATATTTCTATAGGAATCATCCCGGAAATCACGCATATTGCTTCCATAGATACCGTGCGAAATGCGCTAGCTACTCGGAGTGCACCTATCCTATACACTGACGCCATCTTTTGTCTTGCTGCTTTATTTTTAAGCGCATCAGACCAGATTGGAGCACCATATAGGAGTACTGATGTGACAACTGTTGAGAATAGTCTCCTTCTGTTTTGTTTAGGTCCTCCGATGTTGGGCATGAGTCGGGCCAATGTTTTTACGACTACCGTTCCTTTCGCTGCAGCGTATTCTACTTGTTTTTTAAGATTAATACATGAATCAATCATTATCAAGCTCGTGATTGCCGACCCTGAGTGAGGTTGTCTCCATTTGTTTTCTGCTGGTGATCAGTACGGCTTCGGTTTTATGCTCTGCCAGCTCTAGTCCAGCCAGGTTCATCCACTGTCGAATTATTTCGAAGGTCTTATCAAAAGTCCAGTGAATCTCTTCCAAGTGTTTGGCGACTACTACCACTGCCAAGTCATCGGCAAACGCAACCAACCTTGCTTCCCGAGGCACTTCGCGCTTTAGTAAACCGTCATACATTATATTCCACAATAGGGGACCCAATACAGACCCTTGTGGTACTACCCCTGAGAATTTGTATTCTTTTGGTCCATCGTCTGTACTATATACGAGTACCGTATCCGCGAAATAGCTAGCTATTATGTTGCATAAGTAAGCTGGTACCTTCATGTTTAAGAGAGCATTCATAATAGTATCCCATTTTGCTGCATTGAACGCATTCTTAACGTCAAAGCTTGCGACGAGGCAGTATTTTTTAGAGCCTCTCTTCCACCTAGCCCCCGATATCGCTTTCCTAGCAGTGTTTAGGACAAGGTTGACCGCGTCAAGGGTCGATTTTCCTTTTCTAAATCCGTATTGGTATTCCGAAAGTTGTGGCTCAACTACTTTCTCTATTCTACCATGAATTATTCTTTCCAATATCTTTCCCGTTGTATCTAGCATACACAAGGGGCGATATGATGATGGTTTGCTTAGGGGTCTGTTCCCTTTCGGTAGAAGCACCAGTCTTTGTCGTTTCCATGTAGTTGGAAAGGTTCCTTCTTGGAGGCAGGTATTGTAGGTGTCTATGAAGATTTTAGGTATAGTTTTGATTGCAAGTGTCAACGCTACGTTGGGGATGCCATTCAATCTAGGTGCTTTGGTATTTCCTATCCTTTTACAGGCATCCATTAGTTCCTTTTCCAGCACCGGTGCTATGACCTCACGAGGATGCTGTATCTTGTCATATTTAAACTTTGCTTGCTGTAAAAAAAAGTAAAGTGACAACTTTTTCCATCATAACGGGATCAGTCGGCGCTATGGTACAATGGTTATTGAGCTTTTTCATGACGATTTTATAAGGCTTACCCCAGGGATCGGCTTCTATATCTTCTAGCATTTTTGTCCACAAGCTTCTTTTACTTTCTTTTATTGCTTTGTTAAGTATTGACCGTGCCTCCTTGTATTTTTTGTACAATTGCTCAAAGTGTGGTGTCTTCCTACATCTTTGAGAAAGTCTTCTAGCGCGGATGCAATTTTGCCGTAGTTGAGCAATGTTATCATTCCACCAGTAGACCGCTGGTAGTCGGCTAGCATTTCGTTTCCGCGGCATAGTTGCATCACAGGCTGCTGTTATTCTCCTGATAATGTCCGACGCATTGTTGGATGCACCCTTTGATTTAATAGGTTGATCGTCTAATGCCATCTGTAATAATTCAGGTTCAAATATGCTGACTCTCCATCCTATCGTAGCAGGTTCTTTTTGTACTTTGTATGGGTTCGTTACTTTATTGTACACATTTCAACAAAGTGCCCTATGATCACTTGCCGTATAAATTTCAGCAACATTCCACGATGTGTTTCCCTTTGCAAGAATGCTACTTACAAATGTGACATCGACGATTGAGCTTGCTTCATCTCTATTGAATGTAGGTTCGTCACCGGTATTCAGCAAGACTACGTCAATAGTGGACATTGCCTCTATCAGTGCGCATCCTTTGGAATTCGTGGTTTTGCT
This sequence comes from Dione juno, assembly GCA_037127375.1. Taxonomy (NCBI): domain Eukaryota; kingdom Metazoa; phylum Arthropoda; class Insecta; order Lepidoptera; family Nymphalidae; genus Dione; species Dione juno. Next base: position 18,393 of record JAXRJS010000145.1, on the reverse strand, counting down.
ACCCCAGTCAGTCGCCCATGCGTTAAACTCCCCTGCTATTGCAACCGGGAAGTTAGTTCGTACGTCTTCCACTAGGATGTCAAGAAAATCGCTGAATTCGTCAATAGTTTGGCTTGGTGGGGCATAGCAGCTGTAGAAGTATATTCCATCTACCTTAGCCTTTACAAATCCGGTGTTAGTTTGGTTATTTGGAGAGGAGGTTTTACCGCATATCCATATAGCAACACTTCTATCTTCATTAGAGCTCCAAGATTCACTGTGCAGGTGTTTGTAAGGCTCTGAGATCATAACCATGTCCAGTTTTGTCGTCTGCATTAGCAAGTCATGTGCAGCTTCACAATGGTTAAGATTTATTTGCATAACTTGAGGCATATTTTCGATATTTCACCTCTTGGAGAGCTTTCCTGAAGACGGGACATTTCCCAGAGCCTGCAAAATGCGTGTGTGCATTTTAAACATCTCCCGTCTCCAAACAAAGGGCGCATTTGGCTTCGTTTGCACACTCGACAATTTTATGGCCGCTTTCCCCACATTTAATGCAGCATGTAGTTTTATCTTGCTTGCTGGTACATTTATTAGCGATGTGGCCATAATGCCAGCAACGGAAGCATTTAAAAGGTCTTTTTATATTCCTAATTCGACAGTTAACCCCACCTATCTCAATTTTTCCATAATCGACGATTTTTTGGGCTATCCTTGATTGTAATCTCACAGATGCCGTAATAGTTCCTCCATATGCCTTACGCATGCCCTTGACAGCCTCAGGTGGAACTTCACAACCTTCCCCGCTGCTTTTTGAATTGCTTTTGATCTCTGCCTTTTATGATCTCTGCCTTTGTAGTAGATTCTTCTATGGCTTTAATTTCCACATCTTGCTCAGGTCCTTTGCTTACCACTACTGCGTCCTGGTCGGACATTGTCAACACACTGACTGCTAATATGCGCTGTTGGATCCTGTGTGTGTGTGTGTGTGTGTTTGTCTGTGCGTCTGTATGTCTGTCTGTGTGTGTGTGTGTGTGTGTGTGTGTATGTATGTGTGTGTGTGTGCGTGTGTGTGTAGGAGAAGTGCAGAACGCTAATATTTTACAATAATAATGCTTATAAAGTACATTAAACCAATAAATAAAACATTACACACACTACCATAATATTATGTTTAACATACTTTTCTAGGACACACCCGTTGCTATGGTAACGCGTATTTAGCGCGTCATCGGGTCCCATGTTAAGCTAGAATTTGTTATAATTTTAACATTTATTTATTATTTATCATTACATATATATTTTTATGTATATTTGTATACACCGCCGTCTATTGTAGAAGGTTAAAAGCAATCGATAGTCAGTAAAGTGACACCTTTGAAATAAATTTAGTTTATTTTAATAATATCATGCTATATAAATATTACGATAGCATGAAGAGAGATAGTAAGAAGCTATTTAACAGAAGCTAAAAATATATATCTTTTTTCTTTTTAATATGATGTTCCTTCAACAGACATAGCAGTAGGTATCTGTTATAAACTTCAACGGTACATAAAGACGCCGTTGAATTATAATAGATGTTAATGTAGGAAGACAATAAATAATATTGTTCAATATGTGTATAAAATAATAATTTAATTTATATATATATATATATATATATATATATATATATATATATATATATATATATATATATATATATATATATATATATATATATATATATATATATATATATATATATATATATATATATATATATATATATATATACACTTGTAGGCCTCACTGTGGCTGGTATGTAGACGCTGTCTTGTGTCATACGGCCTTCAGAGTTCAGGGTATATATGATTAAATATGAAATATTAAAGCGTACCACTAGGTGATATGTACGGGGTTACGTTAAAATCCGTTATATATATAGCAGGCTTTGGAGCATGAAAAAAAAATATACTTATGGAAAATTATCTAAGTTATAATATATAAATTTTAAACAGCACAGCATCTGACTTTATCGCTTGAAGTTGTGGGTTCGATTACCACTTGGGTGAATTATAGTGAATACACAGTGACTCGAAGCATTTGGCGGAAAGTGAAGACGACTGAGTCTTCACTGCGACTTAGCACTAGACTCTCTGTCTAGCGTCTACCCTGCTTTATGTAAGGCAAAGCATGATGGTCAAAAAATTATAAAGCTATGCAAAAAGCGGGGTCAATATGCTGGGCACCAACTGCGCAAGCGCTCAGAGGCGGTCGGCGGCGGTCAGTACACAGATCCTTGAGGAAGTGTTGCGAGCAACCGAAGTCATTCACACATTTGGCCACTGAATTGTGCGTGGAAGTACCCCGTGAGAGTGCAATCTCTGGGGCCGTAAGCAAGCAGCCCCAGGGCTCAAGGCCCAGGACTCATAGGGCGGCTTTATCTGAACGAAGCCAAATTAGACTAGCTAGGCGACTAGCTTTCCTCAAGGCGGAGGACCCCATTCATTAGATAATAAATATTATCTAATGAATGGGGTCTACTGGGGGAAACTATTTATATGAAATTGTTTACAAAATGTTCATAGCGCGATGTAGGATTTAACATTTATTTTGTTTAATTAAAGTCAAAAACGAGACACTTTACTAACTATCGATTGCTTTTAACCTTCTGCAATAGATGGTGTTGTATTAAATTATAAATAAAATATATGTGTAACAATGAATAAACGTAATTTGATCAAATGATAATTGTGTCAGTTCAGAAGATGGTATGGTATGATGGGGTGGTTATGGACCGACGGGCCCCACCAGGCCGAGGCGCAGAGTTGCCGTAACATAAGAGGGGCCGCGTCACCTGTTACGGCTACGACGGTATGTCGTTGTAGTGACTGTTGGCTACAGTGGTGGGATCATCGGGGTCTAGACGTCAAGACGCTACAGGGGCTTCGAAGTAACAGGTGTGGATGGGAAGCTAACTAGGACGCTTCGGCTATGAGGGGATTGTAGTGGGAGTTTGCGCACTCGTAGTTGCGCTTGGCTAAGCCTTTGCAGAACTCCTTTAATGATTCTAATTCGAAGTCTTTATGTAGGTCCACGTTACCAATATACCAAGGGCATCCGGATGCCATTCTAAGAAACTTATTCTGGACTCTCTGTAGGACATCTATCTTGGTGTGTGCGAACACCACACAAGCGTATGTTTTATATAATGTCAGCTTGTTACGAAGTGACATTGTACTCCGCTTGCAGATGAGGGGGTATAGCCTGTTTAAGACGAAGGTGGCGTTGTTTGAAATTCGCTGTTAAATCAAACTATTTTTCCAACAAGTAACTATTAAGAACTGTGTTTTCTCACTCTCGACCACCGAGGGGGGAGAGGCAAACGGTTCCAGAGCGTAGCCCTTTGCCCGTTAGGTTCTACCTCCGCCTATTAATATGGGCGTGTCCTTGTGTTGTGTCCAGGCAATGTGTCCTTTGGAGGGACAGGGTTTTTGTGGGGAGTCTAGGGGAGAGCCGTGTGCTACTTAGGGCGGTCAGCCCAGCAAAGTGAGCTCTTCTTGAGCTCGCTAGCACACCGATTCCCTCACTGCGGCGCTGACGTCACGTCGGCATCAGAAGCGTTGTATGGAGCGGTTCTAGTCGTTCCCTGCTCAACGAAGGCCGCATCTGCTGCTGCGTCGTCGCAGTATTGTGTTGACCCCACTTTTTGCAGTATTTTTGCTCAGAGCGTCAGTACAGCATATCCTGTACAGCAGAGTACGCAGGGTACGCAGGGGAACCTAGATATGTTGCGCAATACTTTTTTGATCATAGTTATAAATCATTTCGTACTTAAGAATATTGAAAAAGACCTAAGAATATTCACTCGCTTGATCGATGTTTTCAGATAAACACTAATATAATACACATATATTCTTGTTACATTTCTTTTACTTTTTCAATACAATATCCCGTTAGGTTCTACCTCTGCCTATTAATATGGGCGTGTCCTTGTGTTGGGCTTAAGCCCAGGCAATGTGTCCTTTGGAGGGACAGGGTTTTTGTGGAGAGTTCACTAGGGGAGAGCCGTGTGTTACTTAGGGCAGTCAGCCCAACCAAGTGAGGCTCCTGGTTGCTCAGGAGAGGCCCAGCTTAAGCGACCAGCGACCGTAGTAGCAGCTCAGGAATCGGGAGAGGAAGGAGGGAGGAGATCCCTGCGGAACCTGTGCGCGTCTGGCGGACGGGAATACCATGGTGCGATGTTCCGGATATGTAAGTGGTCAGAAACGTCAGCACGTTGGAAGTGTACGAACTATTGTCCGCCGCTTTGAGACAAGCCAGTCGCTAATCTGGTCAAATTTTGGCTCGTTCGGACGGAATCTTTAAATCTGGGCTAATAAAAGGTTTATTTTCCGCAGTTAGCTCTCCTTGAGCTCGCTAGCACAAGCCGATTCCCTCGCTGCGGCGCTGACGTCACGTTGGCGTCGGGAGCGTTGTATGGAGCGATTCTACTCGTTGCCTGCTCAAGGAAGGCCGCATCCGCTGTTGCGTCGTCGCAGTATTATATATATCAAATAATAACTCCAATTCGCTGCACAGTAAATACTTTATTCCACTTTTGACACTTTTATCGGCCAACTAGCATAGTTTTCACTAGACAACTTATGACTTCGATGGTTATCAAACGATTGACCCAGGTCCTCACTCAATAATCAAGAACGCTGTTTCAACCCCACCACTCTCAATCCTTTCATCGGAAGTTGTCATAAAAGAGTGGCGGGGTCGAGGAGAGTTGCCATTTAAGAAAAATAAAACTACCTTTTATAAAATTATTACATTCGGCCATCCTACGAAATGTGTAGCCTCCCGGCACACTAAAAACATCTCTACCAATAAATTACTTACCAACTTAAATTACTCATTATTTTGAAACCAATGGAATAAAATATTAATTTAATTTTGATTTAAAAAGTATAATCTCATAAAAGTAAATAAATACTCTAAGGTCGGTTATGTAACATTTTAAAAGATTTCTTGCTGGCAAGAATTAAGAGGCTTTTTACTGCCCGCAAAATTCATATTCGAATTTTTTTGATACCATCTCCAATTGTTAGAATGTGGATGTTACCATTCTTGCTCCTAACGAAAGGCCCCAAGTGATCAATATGTATAGTATGAAACGGTTTACATATATTTCTATAGGGAACAAATGACCGCTTTTCTGCCTTTTCTGTCTTTGTTATAAGACCAGTCAATACAAGCGCCCACACATTTCTTCACAAAGTGCCTAAACTTGGAAAACCAGTACTGACTTTAGACTTTTTCTAAAGTCTTACTTTAAATTCTTATTTTAAAAAGATTTACATATTTTCCATCTAGCATTCCGTGGAATAACCAAATGTATTCTGCCATCAAGTTTTCTATACACGGTACAATTTTTACTTCATAATTACTCCTTATTTCTTTACATTCTTTGTCTTCTCGGATTTTAGAATTTTAAAAATCCGAACAATATCAAAATCCCAATAATATAACAATATCATCCAGCTAGTTGTACAGTAAGAAGTCAGTTTTCTTGTTCCATTTTATAAATATTAACTTATGGATCATCATCTGCTGTAACAGATAGTGTGGTGTTTCTACTAAGCGTCGACATGCGACATTTGGATGCCAGCACGAAATTCTATGTCAAAAGTAAATTCAGAGATTTGTAACCACCGCCTTGTTATTCGCGGCAGCAAATCTCTTGTTATCAAGGTGGTTCCAAGTGCCGCGCAATCTGTACAAATTTTAAAGTGTATACTCTGATGAGTAGTGTTAGTATACTCTCAGTTTTTTCAAGGAGCACACAACATCCAGTGTTTCGTGCTCATAGGAATGAAGATCCTTTTCCTCAGGTGGGGTCTGCCTGCTAAAATAGGCATCTGGTTTTAAAACTCGCGTTTTTTTTTTTTGCCACTGCATTAAGATTCCTCCTATGCCAAGAGCACTGGCGTGTGCAATTTAGTCTCCAACTTAGTATCATAAAGAGCTAAAACTATCTATAAAGTTTTCTTTGAGCAGCGAAAACGTATTTTCTTGTGTCTTGGACTAAAACCAGGCAGAATCTTTCTTTCTGCAGATAAGTTAATGGTTGGGCAACCAATCCATAATCTTGGATGAACTTACGACAGTATCCCGTCAGACCAAGAAACTGACGAACTTCGTGAACATTACGAGGTGCTGAAAATGCTTTGATAGCTTGAGTTTTTGCGCTACCGGATTATATACCTTCTGAAGATACCTCATATCCCAAATAGTCGTCATTTTGACAATTTCATAGTTAAGCCAAATTCTCTCAACAATTTCAAAATTTCCTCAAGTTGTTCCAATTCATCAACGAATGAGATGTCATTCGTATTCTTGACAGGTATCAACACATCGTCTAGATATGCTAAAGCATATTCGTATCTTTTGCTTCCAAGGATCTTATTTATCATCTGCTGAAAGACAGCTGGAGCATTTGCCAACCCGAAGGGCATCCGTTTAAATTCGCAGTGCCCATCGGGCGTGACGAAGCTCTTATGTTGACTATCTGTCACTTGGTAATAACCAGAAGCAAGGTCAAGAGTTTTAAAATAAGCATTTCCGCTGAGATTAGAGATCTGATCTTCTATTAAAAGGAGAGAGAAACGACCTTTCACTGTTCTATTGTTAGTTCTAAGTCTACGCAAATTCTTTGCTCACCAGTTTGCGTCCTCACCATAATGATTGGACTTGAATAATTGTAATTTGACTCTTGAATTACATCGTTTTGCAGTAATTCATCAATAATTAACATCACTTGTTCTCTATCCGAGTGTTCATCAGCCACTACAAGCACAGTGATTAATGCCTCGAGGCAACCTTATATAAGATTTGTATAATGTACGAATTTCCGATTTTCTAAAACCTCTCACTACAGGCATATCATCAAAGATCTTGGACAATTTTAAGAAAGCTGCTTCGCTTTATTTAGTAAGCCTGCATTCACTCCCGAATTCTATGTATGCTTTTAACCAACCGTAATTAACAAGGATATTCTTATAAAAGTTTTCTTTTTAATTAGTTTTATTCCAACGTCAATTTTTAGAGTTTGTTTTAATTTATTTTTTTTTTTTTGCGTGTTTAGCACGCGTGGATACAGAGGTTGTTGTCACTGCTGATCGTGGTACATCAGGGCGTAACTTACAGTCGTCATTATCATGTCCAATCCTATGACAATGTTTGCACTTTACAATCGGACTAGGGTATTTGTAAAATGGATGCCCTTTATGAATGCAGTTTCTTTTTTTTATTTTTTTTTTATTCTATAATTTGAAAAGGAGTTTTAGTCACACTATTGACTATGTCACCCCCGTATAATCTAATTACTTAATTATATGAACAATTTAGCCAATGCACTCGCATTACTTGACAATGGTTCTGTAAGAACACTAATACAAGTACCAACATTAAATGATTTTAGCCAACATGGCCGCAGCGCTTCATTTCGTGCACATTCAAATAACAAACGATAAATATCATTAATTTTGTTACATTCTGAGCATCACTCTGTATTAGACAAATTCAACATGAATTTAAATTTATTTGAATGATTGCAGTTGAAACACGTAATCGCGGAACTATCGCTTTAAACTGTATTATGAATATTCCGACTAACAAATCTTTTGTAATTGCCATCTGTAGTCAATCGTTTCGGTGTTTTACGTTCCTCCGTGGCGGAGGAGTATCGTCACTTGTCGTCGTTGAAGTAGATGACGTCGAAGGAGCTCCTTTAGTCTCTACTTTCCTCCATTTTGCGTACTTACGCTTACTTGTAGAGTCGGAGGTGGCGTACCTCCAACTTGGTCATCGTCCAACTTTATATCGAAATGTATTAAATCCATAGAATCATGTCTGAATCTCTCTTATTTACATCAAAGTTCACTCGTTTCTTACAGTCCAGCAAACATCATTTCTCAGTCAATCACTATTCAGCGAGCATCATTGCTCACTCAATTACTATCCAGCGAGCATTACTGCTCACTCTAATCACTATCCAGCTAGCATCATTGCTCACTCAATCACAATCCAGCGAGCATCATTGCTCACTCAATCACTATCCAGCGAGCATCATTGCTCACTCAATCACTATCCAGCGAGCATCATTGCTCACTCAATCACTATCCAGCGAGCATCATTGCTCACTCAATCACTATCCAGCGAGCATCATTGCTCACTCAATCACTATCCAGCGAGCATCATTGCTCACTCAGTCACTATCCAGCGAGCATCATTGCTCACTCAAGTCACTATCCAGCGAGCATCATTGCTCACTCAATCACTATCCAGCGAGCATCATTGCTCACTCAATCACTATCCAGCGAGCATCATTGCTCACTCAATCACTATCCAGCGAGCATCATTGCTCACTCAATCACTATCCAGCGTGCATCATTGCTCACTCAATCACTATCCAGCGAGCATCATTGCTCACTCAATCACTATCCAGCGAGCATCATTGCTCACTCAATCACTATCCAGCGAGCATCATTGCTCACTCAATCACTATCCAGCGAGCATCATTGCTCACTCAATCACTATCCAGCGAACATGTTAGTTTTCCACTGTTTCGTCACTCAAAGCGTGTAATTCCAAAAAAAAAGAAAGATTAATACAAATGATTTTAAAAAAAAAGTAAGTAAATGTTTTATACAATTATAATGTTTCATAAACAATCAAGTAGAAACTTCAATTATATTTTTCTCTTTTAGATCTGGCCTGTATATCTATAAAATCATATTCAATTACCCATATTCAATTACCAAATATCATGTAAACGTCTAAGAATTCAAAATAGGTAGTATAAATATACATTAAGTAAATTGAACATACGAGTTAAAACCACATTTAATTCTTTATAAATAAATCGGTAAGTCAGTTGATAAATATTTTTAATAATGATGTAAATGATCTTAATAAAAAGTCTTATGTTGTTACATATGCATGATTTGCATTTTTGTAGAATATCCCTGATCAAATGTGATGCTATGTAAAAGTGTGGTAAGTATTTGTGCATTACCGGAGAGTAGCCCCGATCAAATGCAATGCTATGTAAGTGTGGTAAGTATTTGTGCATTACCGGAGAGTAGCCCCGATCAAATGCAATGCTATGTAAGTGTGGTAAGTATTTGTGCATTACCGGAGAGTAGCCCCGATCAAATGCAATGCTATGTAAGTGTGGTAAGTATTTGTGCATTACCGGAGGGTAGCCCCGATCAAATGCAATGCTATGTAAAAGTGTGGTAAGTATTTGTGCATTACCGGAGGGTAGCCCCGATCAAATGCAATGTAATAGTGTCGTATTTGTTCAGTATCGAAAGTAAAATAAAAATAAATTTTAACAAGCGTCATAGTCTATGTATTAAAATACATAAGTAACAAGTAACAGTAATTTTAACTCGAGTTTCCTTCCGTTTCTTTTTTTTATTTAAAATTGTGAAGACGTACATACCTGGATTTTTATATCCCACTTCTGAAATATCAAATAATAACTCCAATTCGCTGCACAGTAAATACTTTATTCCACTTTTGACACTTTTATCGGCCAACTAGCATAGTTTTCACTAGACAACTTATGACTTCGATGGTTATCAAACGATTGACCCAGGTCCTCACTCAATAATCAAGAACGCTGTTTCAACCCCACCACTCTCAATCCTTTCATCGGAAGTTGTCATAAAAGAGTGGCGGGGTCGAGGAGAGTTGCCATTTAAGAAAAATAAAACTACCTTTTATAAAATTATTACATATATATATATATATATATATATATATATATATATATATATATATATATATATATATATATATATATATATATATATATATATATATATATATATATATATATATATATATATATATATATATATATATATATATATATATATATATATATATATATATATATATATATATATATATATATATATATATATATATATATATATATATATATACATATATATATATGTATATGTATATATATATATATATATATATAGGCAATTTAGGACTATATAAATTACAAAAACATTTATTAAAAAAACATACAAGAAAGAAAACCTGTTAATCACTTAAAGTTTACCTACATAATAAGATTTATGAAATAGTGATTTAGCAGTTTGATTTATGAAAGTACTTCTACTTTCAAAATCTTATATACGAATATCTTATATACAAATAATAAAAATAATTGAATGTGAAGGTGGAAACACATTTGAGTTGCAGGTATCTACTAGTAGCTATACGTATACTACCTACAAAAAAAATAAATTATACAAGATAGTAATTGCTTACAAGCAATTATAAAAAAAAACAAATGGGTATATTCTGTCGCAACTATTCGCCATTATGTAATGTTCTTTATATACTGGTTTACACGAGATTAAGAGATAGCACGATGTTATAACATAATGAGTAAGCGAGAAGGCAAATGTAAATATGTTTTTCATTTTTAAAACTATATGCATAGCTATTTGCTAGAATGTGAAGCTGTAAAACGAATTAAAACTGTAAAATATATTTTTGTGTGTAATTTATTACTTGTGATAAATATTATTCTTAAAGCAGATGTTGTTGCATACTACTGGCCAAGTAGACGAGAGGGTATTGTGGATAAAAGATACCTTCGAAGCCGTATCCACTCCATAGCCCTGGTCATGGAATCTTTCTATTCTTGAATATAAGTGGAGGATTTATTGAATCACGCTTTTAATTTCTCAAGACTCAACCTTCAAGTAACCACACATTGCACTTAAAACTATGTTTTCAGGGTTCCGTACCTCAAAAGCAATAAATGGAAGTCTTATAGGATCGCTTTGTTCGTCATCTGTCTGCTTGTATGTCCGTACGTCTGTCAATAACATTTTCTCAAAATCCCGTGGATGCGTTATTTATAACAAATATCCAAATTGCTAAACTCTTGAAGCATAGATAACATTGTACTTCAAAGTCAACGCACTCGAAACCTGCAGGGTACTTCCCGGTGACCTACAGTTGTAAAACTTGACAAGAAGTGAGAGCTTATAGTAAGTAAATATAAGGAGGAAATTCTCAAAATTGATATATTTGTAGTTCGTTTCATACAGAATGAGTGGATACGACCGCAAATTTAAGTTTTAACTAAATTAATTAAACTGTTTTTTTCTTAAAATCGGATTTTATTACACTTTTCGCTACTTCATTTCCTTTATGTTTTTCATCTTCATGAAATTTTTTTAAAATCTTCCCATCTTAATTTATTTTTATAACTGAATCGTGAATATCTAAAGTATCTTCTACTAAAGATTTGTTATTTAAAATTAATTCTGATTTTAAAGATAAATCAGTTATTAAATTAAGTAATTCGTTTTTATGTGTTTATTTTTTTGTATTTGACTTTTTATGCTTTATCTAGAATATTTTTTTTTATCAGAAAAGAATTTTTTTAATATATTTTTTTTAAATATTTTTTTGGTTGTTGTTGTTGGAAAAAATATTTTTTTTTATTTTCATTTTTAAATTCAAATGGACAGTAATTTAATAATTTATCTTTTTTCAATTGTACATCACCAAAATTATATCAAGTAAATATTTTATAAAATCAGAAAAATCGTTCATATTTTTTTCAAAAACTAAAATCAAAGTCTACTGGATTAAAAACGTATTGTGCATTTTTTACTATATCTAATTCTTTTACAACTCTAAAAACTTCTGTTTTTGAAATTTATATTTAGAAAGTTATACGTTACATATTGTAAGTAATGAAATCAATACAATACAATTATTTAATCAATTATAGCTTTTAATAAACAAAACAATACACATTTGTATTACATATACACATATAAATATACATACATAAACATACACATACATTTACATATATATATAAAATAAATAAATACATAATACATACATATATAAGTGAGCTGAAGATAAGGTTATCACATTGATGACTGTCTGAAAATCAATTTACTCGTTTAAACTTGCGAGTAAGTGGTTTTTAAATTGACATTTGAAGGAAATGATGGTTGGACTTTTTTGGATGGATTTAGGGAGTTGGTTCCACAGGGTTGCAGCATACACTGAGAAGGATTTCTGAAGGTATTTAGTATTACTCTTAGGTATGTCTAATGTCGGTATGACACACGACCGCCTAGAGCGTGTGTGAGTGGGAAGTATGTTAAAACGAGAGCGGAGATAAAGAGGAAAACTTTCATAATTAGGAATTTTAAAAAGGAGTGTAAGGATGAGCATATCTCGGCGAAGGCGGATAGGAAGCCAATTAAGCTGAGCGCGAAATTGAGAAACGTGGTCAAACTTACGCAAACCAAAGATAAATCGTATGGCGAGATTTTGAAGACGCTCTAGCTTGTTTAATAGCTCCTCGGTCACATCCAAATAGCAAACGTCGGCGTAGTCAAGAATTGGTAGGAGAAGAGATTGCGCAAGCATAATTTTGGTTTTGTGAGGGAGGAAATATTGGAGACGCTTGAGAGAATGGAAAGAGAAATGCATGCGTTTGCTAATATCAATAATGTGTGAAGTCCAAGACATATTACTGTCAAAAATAAGGCCTAATTTTTTTGTGTTTTTACAGTATTTTATTTCAACTCCCGAATACAAAATTTTCGGCGTTGAGTTCCAACTGATTCTACCTCTAATCTTATTACTACCATTAATAAGAGTTTGCGATTTTTTAGGGTTAACTAGTAAGCCAAATGATTCAGCCCAAAACTGAATAGCAATAACATCCTTGTTTAGAGTTTCGATAGCCTTGGGTAATTCATTTAAATTACAATGTTTATATAACTGCAGGTCATCTGCATTCAAATGGTAGGGAGGAGAAATGACTTTTGATATGTTATTAATAAAAATAGAGAAAAGAAGTGGAGAGAGAACGCCGCTTTGAGGTACGCCAGCAGTGAGTTCCAACCATGATGATGTGACACCGTTAGCTTTTACACACTGCCGACGACCGAAAAGATATGAACAGAACCAGTCGATAACTGAAGAAGAGATGTTAGCTGCGCGAAGAGTGCCCAGAAGTATATCAAGATCAACAGAATTAAAAGCGCTGCTGAAATCAAGTAGTACCATCACGGTGAGCTTGGTGTTATCCATAGCACAACGTATGTCCTCAGTGATATTCAGCAACGCAGTAACTGTACTGTACTGTACGGTAGGGACGGAAGCCAGATTGATAAGGACATAAGAGATTGTTAGAGGAGAGAAAACCATGAAGTTGATTGTTTACGAAGGATTCAAGGACTTTGGATAGGAGGGGAAGAACAGATATAGGACGATATTCAGCAACGGTAGTGGGGTTGGAAGTTTTAGGTAAGGGAACGACATACGCATTCTTCCACTGAGCCGGAAAAACATTACTTGTCAGTGAAAAATTTATTATGTGGGTGACCACTGGTGTAATGCTTTCCAACACGGGTAGAATCATGTCGAGACTGAGATAGTCACTTCCAATGGCTTTAGAGGAAATAGATTTGATACACTTATACCGTGCGAAATGCGCTAGCTACTCGGAGTGCACCTATCCTATACACTGACGCCATATTTTGTCGTGCTGCTTTATTTTTAAGCGCATCAGACCAGATTGGAGCACCATATAGGAGTACTGATGTGACAACTGTTGAGAATAGTCTCCTTCTGTTTTGTTTAGGTCCTCCGATGTTGCGCATGAGTCGGGCCAATGTTTTTACGACTACCGTTCCTTTCGCTGCAGCGTATTCTACTTGTTTTTTAAGATTAATACATGCATCAATCATTATACCCAGGTAGTGAATGTACGGCTGCGTCGTAAGCTCGTGATTGCCGACCCTGAGTGAGGTTGTCTCCATTTGTTTTCTGCTGGTGATCAGTACGGCTTCGGTTTTATGCTCTGCCAGCTCAAGTCCAGCCAGGTTCATCCACTGTCGAATCATTTCGAAGGTCTTATCAAAAGTCCAGTGAATCTCTTCCAAGTGTTTGGCGACTACTACCACTGCCAAGTCATCGGCAAACGCAACCAACCTTGCTTCCCGAGGCACTTCACGCTTTAGTAACCCGTCATACATTATATTCCACAATAGGGGACCCAATACAGACCCTTGTGGTACTCCCCCTGAGAATTTGTATTCTTTTGGTCCATCGTCTGTATTATATACGAGTACCCTATCCGCGAAATAGCTAGATATTATGTTGCATAAGTAAGCTGGTACCTTCATGTTTAAGAGAGCATTCATAATAGTATCCCATTTTGCTGCATTGAACGCATTCTTAACGTCAAGGCTTGCGACGAGGCAATATTTTTTAGAGCCTCTCTTCCACCTAGCCCCCGATATCGCTTTCCTAGCAGTGTTTAGGACAAGGTTGACCGCGTCAAGGGTCGATTTTCCTTTTCTAAATCTGTATTGGTGTTCCGAAAGTTGTGGCTCAACTACTTTCTCTATTCTACCATGAATTATTCTTTCCAATATCTTTCCCGTTGTATCTTCTTGGAGGCAGGTATTGTAGGTGTCTATGAATATTTTAGGTATAGTTTTGATAGCAAGTTTCAACGCTACGTTGGGGATGCCATCCAATCCAGGTGCTTTGGTATTTCCTATCCTTTTACAGGCATCCATTAGTTCTTTTTCCAGCACCGGTGCTATGACCTCACGAGGATGCTGTATCTTGTCATATTTAAACTTTGCTTGCTGTGAAAAAAAGTAAAGTGACAATTTTTTCCATCATAACGGGATCAGTCGGCGCTATGTTACAATGGTTATTGAGCTTTTTCATGACGATTTTATAAGGCTTACCCCAGGGATCGGCTTTTCACGTCCACAAGCTTCTTTTACTTTCTTTTATTGCTTTGTTTAGTATTGACCGTGCCTCCTTGTATTTTTTGTACAATTGCTCAAAGTGTGGAGTCTTCCTACATCTTTGAGAAAGTCTTCTAGCGCGGATGCAATTTTGCCGTAGTTGAGCAATGTTATCATTCCACCAGTAGACCGCTTGTAGTCGGCTAGCATTTCGTTTCCGCGGCATAGTTGCATCACAGGCTGCTGTTATTCTCCTGATAATGTCCGACGCATTGTTGGATGCACCCTTTGATTTAATAGGTTGATCGTCTAATGCCATCTGTAGTAACTCAGGTTCAAATATGCTGACTCTCCATCCTATCGTAGCAGGTTCTTTTTGTACTTTGTATGGGTTCGTTACTTTATTGTACACATTCCAACAAAGTGCCCTATGATCACTTGCCGTATAAATTTCAGCAACATTCCACGATGTGTTTCCCTTTGCAAGAATGCTACTTACAAATGTGACATCGATGATTGAGCTTGCTTCATCTCTATTGAATTGAATTGTAGGTTCGTCACCGGTATTCAGCAAGACTACGTCAATAGTGGACATTGCCTCTATCAGTGCGCATCCTTTGGAATTTGTGGTTTTGCTACCCCAGTCACCCATGCGTTAAAATCCCCTGCTATTGCAACCGGGAAGTTAGTTCGTACGTCTTCCACTAGGATGTCAAGAAAATCGCTGAATTCGTCAATAGTTTGGCTTGGTGGGGACCTTAGCCTTTACAAATCCGGTGTTAGTTTGGTTATTTGGAGAGGAGGTTTTACCGCATATCCATATAGCAACACTTCTATCTTCATTAGAGCTCCAAGATTCACTGTGCAGGTGTTTGTAAGGCTCTGAGATCATAACCGTGTCCAGTTTTGTCGTCTGCATTAGCAAGTCATGTGCAGCTTCACAATGGTTAAGATTTATTTGCATAACTTGAGGCATATTTTCGATATTTCACCTCTTCGAGAGCTTTCCTGAAGACGGGACATTTCCCAGAGCCTACAAAATGCGTGTGTGCATTTTAAACATATATATATATATATATATATATATATATATATATATATAATATATATATATATATATATATATATATATATATATATATATATATATATATATATATATATATATATATATATATATGTATATATATATATATATATATATATCAGCGTATTACCTACAAATGCGTGTGTGCATTTTAAACATATATATATATATATATATATATATATATATATATATATATATATATATATATATATATATATATATATATATATATATATATTTACAGTTTTTTATCGTGCTTCACGCAGAATCGAGTTTTATGCGGGAAAAACGTTTTTACCAATACCGAAAATTCACGCGAGTATGTACTTACCGCTCAGATAATTTTGATGAGCAAAGTGATAAGAAGGAAAAAAATAAAAGAAGTATAAGTAAAATATTATATTAGAGTTAATATGAAAACATCCATCAAGCGAGCGAAGTCGCGAACTTGTTGCTACTTACTAGTTAAGAATAAAATCAATCATTACAGGTGACAGCATTGGACGCCGAATAAGTCATGAAAGCAAAATATAATAATATAATAATCTCTTACATTTTGGGTCACATTGCTTTCTCAATATTCTTAGGTCCTAAGTACGAAATGATTTATAAATATGATAAAAAAAGTATTGCGCAACATATCCAGGTTCCCCTGCGTACCCTGCTGTACAGAATATCCTGTACTGACGCTCTAAGCAAAAATACTGAAAATTGGGGTCATCACAATACTGCGACGACGCAGCAGCGGATGCGGCCATCCTTGAGCAGGGAACGACTAGAATCGCTCCATACACTCCCGGACACTGGAGGCGCGCGACTTAAAAGCGCGCTCTACTGGTGTTTCCGGCCCCCAACTGGCGGTCTCAGTGCCCCCCGCGGGTGTTTTTACCATCTCCACCATCACCAACTCCGCCAAGTCACCTACCTGGGTAAATTAAATTAAAATATAATTAGTACCTACCTGGAGCAAATCATGTGGCCTGTCGATAAATCCTAGCAAATCTCAGTTTTGCATCCTAGGTATACCAAAACAACTGTCCAAAATGGACTGGAAGTAAGGGGCCTACTTCCTTCTGTAATGATATTGTTTGGAGTTTAATCTGGTTATGTACTGGAGGTGCCACTATGTCGCACCAAGTGCTATAGTGAATCATTCACAGCTAAGACGATAAAACTGTGGAACTAATTACCGCGTCATATCAGACATTTATTAATCTCTTAAAATCTTTAAGAGTATTTTCTAAAGTTATAGTTTATAAGACCTTATAATATTTGAGGTTCTTTTTTATTATTTTTAAAGTGATAATCCACACTAAGGATAGAAAAAATACTAACCCGCGCCTTATGGAAACCGTTCAAACATTGCATTATAGGCGCGGATTCAAATCCCGCTGCGTTCAAATTTTTATATTTTCTTTAACTATTTCATGGTTTCTTTTAAAAATACTAATTTGATATCATAAGTAACTATAAATATACAGTATATTAAAACTATACATCTTTATCTAAGAAAATAACTGTCTTTACGAGTGTAAGTATTACACGTTACTGAAACATAAAACAACGATTTTAAAATTTTTGCCTACCTTTCCGTTTGTCCGGGCCAATGTCTGGAGCAGCTGAACCGATTTTTATGAAACTTTCACTAGAACATAGAAGAGGATGTAGAACAACACTGATATTATATATTTTTACAGTTTTTTATCCCGGAGTTCACGCAGAATCGAGATTTATGCGGGAAAAACGTTTTACCAATACCGAAAATTCACGTGAGTATGTACTTACCGCTCAGATATTTTTATGAGCAAAGTGATAAGAAGGGAAAAAATAAAAGAAGTATAACTGAAATATTATATTAGAGTTAATATGAAAGCATCGATCAAGCGAGCGAAGTCGCGAACTTGTTGCTACTACTAGTTAAGAATAAAATCAATGATTACAAGTGACAGCATTGGACGCCGAATAAGTAATGAAAGCAAAATTATAATAATCTCTTACATTTTGGGTCACATTGCTTTCTCAATATTCTTAGGTCCTAAGTACGAAATGATTTACAACTATGATAAAAAAAAGTATTGCGCAACATATCCAGGTTCCCCTGCGTACCCTGCGTACCCTGCTGTACAGGATATGCTGTACTGACGCTCTAAGCAATAATACTCAAAATTGGGGTCATCACAATACTGCGACGACGCAACAGCGGATGCGGCCTTCCTTGAGCAGGGAACGATTAGAATCGCTCCATACAACGCTCCCGACGCCAACGTGACGTCAGCGCCGCAGCGAGGGAATCGGCTTGTGCTAGCGAGCTCAAGGAGAGCTCACTGCGGAGAATAAACCTTTTATTAGCCCAGATTTAAAGATTCCGTCCGAACGAGCCAAAATTTAACCAGATTAGCGACTGGCTTGTCTCAAAGCGGCGGACCCCACAATAGTTAGGTCATTACTACTTTATATAGATACTTATTAACGAAATATTCACAGCATAGCATTTTTAAATTTTTTAAT
>JAXRJS010000144.1:0-44582 GCA_037127375.1 Dione juno | reverse complement strand
CAATAATAACAATACAAAACATATCCTATAAATCAATTCTAAAATACCATAACATAAAACCAATAACATCCAATAATAACAAAACAAACATATCATTACAATACCTAAAAAATACATATCTATACAATACAAAAAACATAACATCCCTACCTAACATAACATAACATCCCAAAACCTTACAAACAATACAATCCCTTTAAAAACATCCCTTACACATAACATACATAACATACCCTACATAACTAACATACCATACACAAAAACCATACCCTAACATAACAAACATCCAAAATACACTACAATACACTACACATACACAACACATACCTACACAACCTACACTACACATACACATACACTACCCTCACATCCCTACACAACAAAACACAACCTACACATACACAAAAAAACAAACCCCATACCATACACATACACATACCATACACATACCATACCATACACATACACATACACATACACATACACATACACATACACATACACATACACATACACATACACATACACAGACCAGACACATACACAACACATACACATACACATACACATACACATACACAGACACATACACATACACATACACATACACATACACATACACATACACATACACATACACATACACATACACATACACATACACATACACATACACATACACATACACATACACATACACATACACATACACATACACATACACATACACATACACATACACATACACATACACATACACATACACATACACATACACATACACATACACATACACATACACATACACATACACATACACATACACATACACATACACATACACATACACATACACATACACATACACATACACATACACATACACATACACATACACATACACATACACATACACATACACATACACATACACATACACATACACATACACATACACATACACATACACATACACATACACATACACATACACATACACATACACATACACATACACATACACATACACATACACATACACTATACATATACCTAACATATACATATACATATACATATACATAACATATACATATACATAATACATATACATATACATATACATATACATAACATATACATACTATCATATACATATACATATACATATACATATACATAGACATATACATATACTATACATATACATATACATATAATATACATATACATATACATATCATACATATACATATACATAACATATACATATACATATACATATACATAGACATATACATATACATATACTATACATATATATATATATATATATATATATATATATATATATATACACTTAGGGAAAAATCATAGAAATGGAGGTAAACCTCCTAAAGATAAAAAATTAATTATAATTGAAAATTTAATAAAAAAATTATAATTAAAATTATATAATTGATTTATATAAAAAATATTAATAATAAAAAATAAAAAACATAAAATAAACAAGAATATTGAATAAAATATAAAATATATAAATCATAAATTTTCTCTAATTAATAAGGCTGAAATTAATCATCCAATATTATTAATTGATGAAAATGCTAATAATTTTCGTAATGAAGTTTGATTAAATCTGCCGATAACTCCAATTAAAACATTTAAAATTATAATAAATATTAAATAATTTAAATTTATGTTATAGGATAAAAGAATTATGGGGGAAATTTTTTGTCAAGTTATTAAAATAAAACTATTAAATCAAGATAATCCTTCTATAATATTAGGAAATCAGAAATGAAAAGGAACAGAACCTATTTTCATTAATATTGCTGAATTTATAATAATTGATAAAAAATCATTAAAAAAAAAGATTAAATAAAAATAAATTTAATAAAATTGAAAATAAGAATTTAATTGAAGCAATAGATTGGGTTAGAAAATATTTTAGGGATGCTTCTGAGTTCAGTAAATTATTGGGGGAAGAAATTAAGGGGATAAATCTAAGTAAATTAATTTCTAACTCAATTCAACATCCTAATCATGAATTGGATGAGATAGAAATTATAGTTCTAAAAAATAAAATAAAAAAAAATATTTTATTAGAGTTATTAATAAATAAAATAAAAAATAAGAATGGTATTCTAAAAATGTATTTTAATACATTATTTTAAAATTATATTTTAGTTTAAGATGCACGATAATTTTTGAAATTATTAGGTATAGTTTAATTCTATAAAATATAATAAAGGTAAAAAATTACATTATTTATCCTATCAGAATAATACTTTTAATCAGGCACTTTATTAGTTTAAAAAAGGGGTTTCCTTTATATTTGGGGTATGAACCCAAAAGCTTACTTTAGGTTATTTTTAATTTTTTTTTATATAAAAAAAGATTAAAAATGGTTCAAATCTAAGATTATATATATATATATATATATATATATATATATATATATATATATATATATATATATATATATATATATATATATATATATATATATATATATATATATATATATATATATATATATATATATATATATATAATAATTTGATGATGTATTCTCTCTCTCGACCCCCGAGGGGGGAGAGGAAAACGGCTTCAGGGCAGTGCCCTCTTGCCGTTAGGCTCTGCCGCCGCCCATGAATATGGGCGGGTCCTTGGGTTGGGCGTTTGGCCCGAGGTAAAATGTCCTTAAGAGGGACAACATTTAGAAGGACTGGAGGAAAGGAGTGAGCTATGCGCTACCCGGGCGGTCAGCCCGGCCGAATGAGACCCTCGGGTGATCCCGGGGAGGCTCGGCCTAGGCGACCAGCGACCTTGGTAGCAGCTCAGGAATCAGAAGGAGGGGGAAGGATGTCTCGAGGTAGTCTTCGAGCGTCCGGCGTGCCACGGAGCGATGTCTCGGATGTGAGGGTGATCCGAGGCGTCGGCTCCGTGGTAGACGCGGGCAGCTAGCTGGGTGATGTGACTCTCTAGGCTTTCGATACGGAGGTCGCGCTGAATGGTAGCGTTCCTCACGTATCTAGGAGCCTGGACGACTCGTCGGAGAGCCACATTTTGCACCGTCTCAAGGACCTTCCGAAGACTAGGTCTCGTGACGGAGTACCAAGCTGGGGACGCGTACGTCAGATGGGGTCTGACGTACGTTTTGTACAACCCCAGCCTGGTGCGGAGGGGAAGGCGGGATCGGAATAAGGGACGCAGCAGGGCTAGTGCAGCTCGCGCTGCGTGTCTGGCTTTGGCTACCTGGGCCGACATGGAAAGTTTCCTTTCTATGGAGACGCCCAGGTAGGTGACTTGGCGGGACCATTTGACCTGTTTACCCTGGAGAACAAGCGGAGGAGGCAGCTTGTGGAGCCCAAACGTAATCGCTTGGGTCTTGGCCACGTTAATCGTGAGCCTCCACTCCGCAAACCAGTCCGGTAGCAGGTCGAGGGCACGCTGGAGTTTGAGAGCCGCGTGGGTGAGGTTCAGGGACTTAGCCAGGAACGCAATGTCATCGGCATAGAGGGCCAGTGTGACATTGTCGTGAACTGCGATGTCATTGGTGTACATGGAATACAGGGTAGGAGAGATGGGACTACCCTGGGGTACCCCTGCTGCGATGGGATGGCTGCTGGATAGAACGTGGTCCACTCTAACCCGGAAGGTTCTGGCGCGGAGGAATTCGGCCAGAACCCTCACCAGGTGATGGGGAGTGCCCGCCCGAATCACTTTGTGGAGCAATCCGGGGTGCCACACCCTGTCGAACGCCTTCGACACGTCCAGGAAGATCGCTGCTGCCTTCTCCTTCCTGTTCATGGCGGCCGCTGCGATGTGGAGGACGCGTGCTAGTTGCAAAGTGGTCGAATGACCACTGTGAAATCCAAACTGCTCGGGGCGCGGTTGGAAGTGCGCCTCCAAGAGAGGGAGCAGTAGTCTCTCGAACAGCTTGGATGAGGCGTTCAGCAGGGTAATGGGTCGGTAGCCGTCGGGGCGCCTTCGGTCCTTCCCTGGCTTCGGAATCATCACTACCAGGCCTTCCTTCCATGCCCGGGGGAAATATCCCAGCCGTAGGATGGCGTTGAAAAGCCTGGTGAGTGATGATATGGTCCGCATGGGGAGATGCTGTAGTGCCAGGTTAGGCACACCATCTATCCCCGGAGCTTTCCTAGGCTTGAGCCGCGCGATCGCCTTCTTCACGCTCGACGGGGAAAAGAAGGGCGGAGGAGGACTCGGGCTAGGGGGGTCCGATAGGAAGGCGGTAACCACTTGCTCCGGCTGTGCGTGTTGCTCCGGTCGCAAGTTGGGATTGGGTGCGAACTGACTCTCAAGGTGGTCTGCCAGGATTTCGGCCCTTCCTTGAGAGTCGTAGCACAGCGTGCCGTCGGGTTGGAAGAGAGGTCGGATGGGGGGCGGCTTCTTGGTAAGCTGCCGGCACAGCTTCGTGAGAGACGCTTCGTCCTCGGTAGCGTCACGAATCCTCGCGTCGCAACTCTCGGCATTGGACTCCGAGAGCGCTGCGCGAATACGCTCCACCAAGACGTTGAGTTTCGTCTTGGTGGCGGGCTCGCGGGTCTGTTGCCACTCACTGCGCGTCTTCCTCTTACGCGCAATGAGGTCAGCAATGTGCCGTGGAGTTGGGGGAAGTCTTACCGGACTGGCGGGGGCGGTAGCCTCACGGAGGGCAGTCTGGATCGTCGCTGTGATCGACGCCTCAAGTCTATCGACACTAGGCGGATCATCAAGCGGTTCCTCTCGTGGCCGAGTCAGCTGGGCAGTGAGGGCCTCGAAGCGGGGCCAGCAGATTCGTCCCCTACGTAAAGGGGGGTGCACTGCGATTGCTGGCGTTCCCCGTACGGCAAAGAGGACGGGGAGGTGGTCAGACCCATAGGCATCAGGTAGGGATTCCGGCTGTTCGAGGGACACCGAGCTAGCATCGACCCCTTTGTGCACGATCAGGTCGATCGTGGTCCCGGGGAAGTTGCTATTATGAGAGTAGTGGGTGGGCTCGTCAGGCCCTTCCACTACATACCCATTCCTGTCGGCGTCCACGAACAGCTTCCTACCCGTGGTGCACGCAATGTGGCAGCGCCACGCTTGGTGTTTGGCGTTCCAGTCCCCTGCCGCAATGGTGGGGGTTGTACTACCAAGGACAAGCTTCACTTCGCTAAGTCTTAGCGTGGAGTTGGGGGGTCGGTAGATGGCATACAGCCTGACAGGTTGCCTGCCAACCATTACCTCGATCCCCAGGGACTGGAACGACATCGTAGCCAGGTCAAGAACAGGAAGGTGAAGAAGGCTGCGTCTGACTGCGATGAGGAGGCCGCGCCACGCGTTTTCCTCAGCGTCCAGGCGCAGGGTGTGGTAGCCTGGGATGGCTAGGGGCTCTGAGGCTCTCAGATGGGTCTCATTTATGAGAGCCACATCTATGTTTTGTTCTCTGAGAAGGAGCCGGAGGAAGTGGGCTTTGTTTCTCAGAGAACAGGCGTTCCAAAACATGATGCGTAGCTCAGCCATTTGTGAGCAAACGCATCATGCCTGAAAGCACGACCTCAACTGGGTCCCGATTTTCCTTAAGGGCCATAAGGACTTCCTTAAGGACGTCGATAGCCCTGTCGAGAGTCGCGCCGGCCTCGCCTGAAACTGGGGCAGCCTGGCGCTGGAAGGATTGTGCAGCATCAGGGGCTGCATGGGTTGATCTTGGGTGGCTAGTCTGGACTGTAGAAGAAGCCGTCCCCTTCTTCTTCTTTCCTTTCGACCTCTTCTTAGACGCGCTACGGCAGCTCCACCGTCCCTGGTGGAAGGCGGATTGGCCGGAGCCATCAGGGAAGAAGCCTGTGCGTCCGCGGCTACCATATTGGTAGGGACCGGGGCGACCGAAGCCGTAGGCTTCGAGACTGCAGTGAGGGCCAGTGTACCAGCCCTCTTATTCCTGAGTTCCCTCTTTATTTGAGGGCACGAAGAATAATTGGCTGGATGGGTCTGGCTGCTCTAATGGGCGCGGCTGGCTGCTCTAATGGGCGCGGGCAGTACTGCGCGCGATGCTCTTCTCCGCATCTCACGCAGGCCAATCTGCGGTGGCACCCATGGCTCGAGTGCCGGAAGGCCTGGCAGCAGTGACACTGCGCTGGGCCCTTCCGGCTGCGCCAGGCTTCTATTTTGACGCCAGGCATGTACAGCAACTCATTGATGCTGTAGATGCCTGGCACGAGGTCCGGGGTATTGACCAGGACCACAAAGAAGATGCAGCCCGGCTGACCTTTCCTCGCCCGGATCGGCCGGACATACTCGACCTGATACCCGAGTTCTCCCAGCGCCTCCGTAATCTCCTCAGGAGTGGTCGTCACAGGAAGCCCCCTGATGGCCACCTTGCGACTCATTTCCGAGGGGAGTGCGTAGGAGAACCAGCTAATCTTTTCCGTCATCTCCAGGTTGGCGAGGTACCGCTGGATTGTTCGATATTCGCCCTCTGACTCTGGAGAGAAGCGCACACCTTTCCCAAATGGGCGCACGTTGGGTGCGTGTCCCAACCTCTCTTTGAGCACCCGGAAGTGGGTCGCCCATTTGGGCAGGGTCTCCACAACGAAAGGTGGGTAGCGAGGCCTCGGTTTTGGGGCGGGTGCAGCTGCTGGAGCCGGTGCCGCCTGCGCCGCCTGGCTCGGGCTTCCTGCCCGGAGCGCATCGACAAAGGTGACCGAGCTATCAGTAGCGGCACCCATGGTGCTGATGGTGGTAGCGGTATTGGGTGCGACAGTTTTAGGCGCTGGATTCTGTGCCTGAAGGCGTGGGTCCCTAGAGGCTCCCGGGGCGGCGGGGTGCGGTTGCGCGCAAAGCCTTTTTGGATTGGTTTCGGGGGCCTCATCAGCGGGCCTGGGTCTCCGGACAGGGGATATATATATATATATATATATATATATATATATATATATATATATATATATATATATATATATATATATATATATATATATATATATATGTATATATATATATATATATATTATCTCAGAGGGTGTCTAGCCAATTATCTGTCCGATATTTGGTTTCCGGCATACGGGAACGCGACCCCGGGACCTCGAGCCACCACTTTCATAACCCGATCCAATCCATGTAAGTGGTGTCCCTCCCCTATATTCCAAGTCTTTCTGCCTCTTATTCCCTGTCCTTTCCTGGTTTCTCCCAGTAATGGGTTTGGAGGTCAGATGGCAATCGCTCCACAAAAAACCACTTCGCCACTCATATGGACCGATTGGTCTTAGTCGGAAGGCAGACCCTGGCAAAAAGCCGGGACTAATGCCAGGAAGAAGAAGAAGATATATATATATATATATATATATATATATATATATATATATATATATATATATATATATATATATATATATATATATATATATATATATATATATATATATATATATATATATATATATATATATATATATATATATATATATATATATATATATAGAAAAGATAGAAGAAATTATTAAAAATTTATTAATGTATATTAAATAGATAATGTAGAGTTAATATATATATATTAAAAATTTAATATAAAAAAAAATCTAAGTAAAATTAAAAAATTATAGATAAAATTTTATGTTTTGAACAATTTATTTTAAATTTATTTTACATATAAATTTTAGTGTTCATTTTTGATTATTTAAATAATAATTTATGGTTAAAGTAATAATTAATATTAAAAATTTAAGAAATTAAGATTTAGCAATATAAAAATTAATAACTAATTTGTGCCAGCAGTTGCGGTTAAACCAAAGTTAAATTAAATTAATTCAGTATATAATAAATAATTATATAAATATTAAATTAAATATTAAATTATTAAGTGAATTTTGAATTTAATTAAAATTTATTTGTAAATTATGATTTAATAGATTTTAGTGTAAACTAGGATTAGATACCTTATTATTAAAAATTTAATTTTAAATACTAAAATAGTAAATGAATTATATTGAAACTTAAATAAAATGGCGGTATTTTAGTTCATTTAGAGAAATCTGTCTAATAATTGATAATCCACGAATAAATTTACTTAATTCATTATTTTATATATCATTGATAAAAAAATATTTTTAAATAATAATTATATTTTAAAATTTAAATTAGAAATTAATTCAAATCAAGATGCAGATTATAATTAGGATTAAGATGAGTTACAATAAATTTATTTAAATTGATATAATATTTGTAAAATATAATTGAAGGTGGATTTAAAGGTAATTTTAAGTAGTTTATTAAAATGATTAATAATTAAAATATGTACATATTGCCCGTCACTTTCGTTTTAAAATTGGAATAAGTCGTAACAAAGTAGAAGTACTGGAAAGTGTTTCTAGAATGATCAAATTAGAGCTTGAATAAGTATTTCATTTACATTGAAAAGATATTATATTATTAATTAATTTGAGGGGAAAAATTAATAATTTATATAAATAATAAAAAAAAATTTAATATTGGGGGGTATTAAAGTATTTTTTAAGAAAAAATATAAATTTTTATAGTAAATAAGTATTGTAGAAGAATTTTGAAATAATTTAAATAATAATTAATATAAAAGTAAATTTAATTTATTGTATCTTGTGTATGAGAGTTTATTAAAAATATTTGTTAAATAATAAAATCTCGAATTTAAAAAGAGTTAATTAGTTAGTAAAGTTAATGTTGTATAATTATTTTTAATAATTAATTTGAAATGAAATGTTAATCGTTTTTAAATATATCTAGTTTTTTTAGAAAAAAATTTAATTTTAAATTTAAAAAATTTATAAATTTATTATTTAATTAATAAATTTTAAGATTAAGATTAAGATGAAATATATTAAGTGATAAGCTTTAATTTAAAAATTTATAATATATATACATATATACATATATATATATATATATATATATATATATATATATATATATATATATATATATATATATATATATATATATATATATATATATATATATATATATATATGTAAAATAAATTTGAAATTTTTAAAATTTATATTGTTTATTAATTAAAATTTATTATAAAAAATTTTATTTCAAATTAAATTTAAATAATTATTTAAATTTTTATAAAAAATATTTTTTAATAAAAAAAAAATTAGTAATAATGATAAAATTAGTATATTATTGTAAAATAAAATAAATTTAAATTAAAATTAATTTAAAGGAATTATACAATGAACAAACTTATTTATTAATACTTATATTAATTATTTACTTATTTATTACTCTTGTCGCAGTAGTAAAAATTACAAATATTTTTTTGGACCTTTACGTTCAATTATATAAAATATTTATTTAACTAATGATAAATTTTTTTAAGCCTATACGTAAAACTCACCCAATTTTAAAAATCATTAATGGATCATTAATTGATTTACCTTCCCCATCAAATATTTCCTCATGATGAAATTTTGGATCATTATTAGCCTTATGTTTAATAATTCAAATCATTACAGGATTATTTTTAACTATATATTATTCAGCTAATATTGACATTGCATTTTTTAGAGTAAATTATATTTGCCGAAATGTAAATTATGGGTGGCTAATCCGAACATTACATGCTAATGGAGCATCCTTTTTTTTATTTGTATTTATTTACATATTGGCCGAGGAATTTATTATGAATCTTTTAATTTAAAACTAACTTGAATAGTTGGAGTAATTATTTTATTTTTACTAATAGCAACAGCATTTATAGGATATGTTTTACCTTGAGGACAAATATCTTTTTGAGGAGCAACAGTAATTACTAATTTACTATCTTCTATCCCATATTTGGGAACTATATTAGTAAATTGAATTTGAGTGGGATTTGCTGTTGATAACGCAACTTTAACCCGATTTTATACTTTCCATTTTTTATTTCCATTTATTATTCTAATATTAACTATAATTCATTTATTATTTTTACACCAAACAGGATTCCAAACCATTCTAATAATCCATTAGGAATTAATAGTAACTTAGATAAAATTCCATTCCATCCATTTTTTACTTTTAAAGATTTAATTGGATTTATTATTCTAATTTTTTTATTAATAATACTTACTTTAATAAATCCTTATTTATTAGGAGACCCTGATAATTTTATCCCTGCTAATCCTTTAGTCACCCCAATTCATATTCAACCTGAATGATATTTTTTATTTGCATATGCAATTTTACGATCTATTCCTAATAAATTAGGAGGTGTAATTGCATTAGTTATATCTATTTTAATTTTAATTATTTTACCATTTACATTTAATAAAAAAATTCAAGGAATTCAATTTTATCCTTTAAATCAAATTTTATTTTGATTTTTAATTATAACTATCATTTTACTAACATGAATTGGAGACCGACCTGTTGAAATACCTTATATTATTACAGGGCAAATCTTAACTTTAATTTATTTTTCTTATTTTATTATTAACCCAATTCTAAATAAATTTTGAGATAAATGAATTTTTAATTAATTAATGAGCTTGTAATAAGCATTTGTTTTGAAAACTTAAGAGAGAATAATTATTCTATTAATTTATACTAAATTTATTTTATTAAGTTAATATTATTTTTAAACCTAAAAAAAATAATAAATAATTTAAAGAAACAGGCAAATATCTTTTTCAACATAAATATATTTATTTATCATATCGATAACGAGGTAAAGTTCCTCGAACCCAAATAAAAAAAAAGACATAAATACTAATTTTAAATAAAATATTAAATTTAACTCACACCCCCCTATATAAATAAGTACAAATAATATTCTTATAAATAAAATTCTAGAATATTCAGCTAAAAAAATTAAAGAAAATCCCCCTCTTCTATATTCAATATCAAACCCTGAAACTAATTCTCTCTCCCCTTCTGCAAAATCAAAAGGAGTTCGATTTGTCTCAGCTAATAAAGAAGAAAAAAAAACACATTATTAAAGGTATTATTATAAATATACATCAAATTAAAAATTGATATTCTATAAATTTTATTAAATTAAAATCTATCACCAAAACAATTCTTGATATTAAAATTAAAGATAATCTAACTTCATAAGAAATTGTTTGAGCTACTGCTCGTAACCCTCCTAATAATGAATAATTTCTATTTGAAGACCAACCAGCAATTAACAGTGTATAAACCCCAACTCTAGTACAAGATAAAAAAAATAATAAACCTAAATTAAATATCACTATATTAAATACGTAAGGAATTATTATTCAAATAACTAAAGATAACATAAATCTAATAATAGGAGAAAAATAATAAGAAAAATAATTAGAATAATTTAAATAAATTTGTTCTTTTGTAAATAATTTAATAGCATCAGAAAAAGGCTGTAAAATACCAATAAACCCTATTTTATTAGGACCTTTTCGAATTTGAATATAACCTAAAACTTTTCGTTCTAATAAAGTTAAAAAAGCAACACCATTTTTTTTTTTTATTACGCTGGGAAATGCGTTTATGCAGATGTACTGTGGGACTCACCGGTAAGTCCGATCCTACCCACTAAAACCCAGCGGAAACCCTCTCCATCTATATAAGACGTCGCAGGATCGCTTGCGCATGCAACTACGACGCCTCGATGGAAGGCCCGCCTATCGCAGGCCACCGTCACTTTTAGGGTTCTCTAGGGCACCCACAGCCTTGATGACTTGCAGAAGGGCCAGAATGCTCCTCCTACAGGCATTTCTTTAAGGTTGGAGTAGCGCATAGCGCATTCTCCTGCTTCCTGGTCTACGGCGGCGAAATGGGTCTGCATTAATGCGGGATTCGCGCACTCGCTCCACGGTCTCTTTTAGTGAGATGACTGCCTCACAGAAAGAGACCATTGCAGACCAGTTCCCCTTACTATCCAGCATGGCCCTTACTACACTGGATAAAGAAAGATCTTGACCCACCACAGCCATCAAGGCATGGCGCTGTGGGGCCCAAGCGGGGCATTCAGCCAGAGTATGATGTGCCGAGTCGACGGAGGCATCACACTCATGGCAAACCGGTGACATTTCCCGACATTTCGTACTAAAATATTTTTTTTTGCTAAAAGATAGAAACCAACCTGGCTCACACCGGTTTGAACTCAGATCATGTAAGATTTTAATGATCGAACAGATCAAAATTTTAAACTTTTGCATTTAAATTTTATCTTAATCCAACATCGAGGTCGCAACCTTTTTTTTATTTGTACTAAAAAAAAATTACGCTGTTATCCCTAAGGTAATTTTTTCTTTTAGTCACTATTTATGGATCATTTATTCACTTATTTATGATTTTTTTTAAAAAAAAGTTAATTAAATTTTTCTATCGCCCCAATAAAATAATAATAAAATTTTAAATTTATATTTATATACATAATCCAAATTTTTAATTGTTATAAAACTCTATAGGGTCTTCTCGTCTTTTAATTTATTTTAACTTTTTAATTAAAAAATTAATTTCTATAATTAAATTAGAGACAGTTTATATTTCATCAAATCTTTCATACAAGTCTTCAATTAAAAGACTAATGATTATGCTACCTTTGTACAGTCAATATACTGCAGCCCTTTAATTATTAATCAGTGGGCAGATTAGACTTTAAATTATTAACCAAAAAGACATGTTTTTGATAAACAAGTGAATATAAATTTTGCCGAATTCCTTTAAATTAATTTTAATTTAAATTTATTTTATTTTACAATAATATACTAATTTTATCATTATTACTAATTTTTTTTTTATTAAAAAATATTTTTTATAAAAATTTAAATAATTATTTAAATTTAATTTGAAATAAAATTTTTTATAATAAATTTTAATTAATAAACAATATAAATTTTAAAAATTTCAAATTTATTTTACATATATATATATATATATATATATATATATATATATATATATATATATATATATATATATATATATATATATGTAAAATAAATTTGAAATTTTTAAAATTTATATTGTTTATTAATTAAAATTTATTATAAAAAATTTTATTTCAAATTAAATTTAAATAATTATTTAAATTTTTATAAAAATTATTTTTAATAAAAAAAAAATTAGTAATAATGATAAAATTAGTATATTATTGTAAAATAAAATAAATTTAAATTAAAATTAATTTAAAGGAATTCGGCAAAAATTTATATTCACTTGTTTATCAAAAACATGTCTTTTTGGTTAATAATTTAAAGTCTAATCTGCCCACTGATTAATAATTAAAGGCTGCAGTATATTGACTGTACAAAGGTAGCATAATCATTAGTCTTTTAATTGAAGACTTGTATGAAAGATTTGATGAAATATAAACTGTCTCTAATTTAATTATAGAAATTAATTTTTTAATTAAAAAGTTAAAATAAATTAAAAGACGAGAAGACCCTATAGAGTTTTATAACAATTAAAAATTTGGATTATGTATATAAATATAAATTTAAAATTTTATTATTATTTTATTGGGGCGATAGAAAAATTTAATTAACTTTTTTTTTAAAAAAATCATAAATAAGTGAATAAATGATCCATAAATAGTGACTAAAAGAAAAAATTACCTTAGGGATAACAGCGTAATTTTTTTTTAGTACTACAAAATAAAAAAAAGGTTGCGACCTCGATGTTGGATTAAGATAAAATTTAAATGCAAAAGTTTAAAATTTTGATCTGTTCGATCATTAAAATCTTACATGATCTGAGTTCAAACCGGTGTGAGCCAGGTTGGTTTCTATCTTTTAGCAAAAAAAAATATTTTAGTACGAAATGTCGGGAAATGTCACCGGTTTGCCATGAGTGTGATGCCTCCGTCGACTCGGCACATCATACTCTGGCTGAATGCCCCGCTTGGGCCCCACAGCGCCATGCCTTGATGGCTGTGGGTGGGTCAAGATCTTTCTTTATCCAGTGTAGTAAGGGCCATGCTGGATAGTAAGGGGAACTGGTCTGCAATGGTCTCTTTCTTTGAGGCAGTCATCTCACTAAAAGAGACCGTGGAGCGAGTGCGCGAATCCCGCATTAATGCAGACCCATTTCGCCGCCGTAGACCAGGAAGCAGGAGAATGCGCTATGCGCTACTCCAACCTTAAAGAAATGCCTGTAGGAGGAGCATTCTGGCCCTTCTGCAAGTCATCAAGGCTGTGGGTGCCCTAGAGAACCCTAAAAGTGACGGTGGCCTGCGATAGGCGGGCCTTCCATCGAGGCGTCGTAGTTGCATGCGCAAGCGATCCTGCGACGTCTTATATAGATGGAGAGGGTTTCCGCTGGGTTTTAGTGGGTAGGATCGGACTTACCGGTGAGTCCCACAGTACATCTGCATAAACGCATTTCCCAGCGTAATAAAAAAAAAAAATGGTGTTGCTTTTTTAACTTTATTAGAACGAAAAGTTTTAGGTTATATTCAAATTCGAAAAGGTCCTAATAAAATAGGGTTATTGGTATTTTACCGCCTTTTTCTGATGCTTTTAAAATTATTTACAAAAGAAAAAATTTTATTTAAATTATTCTAATTATTTTTCTTATTATTTTTCTCCTATTATTAGATTTATGTTATCTTTAGTTATTTGAATATTAATTCCTTACGTATTTAATATAGTGATATTTAATTTAGGTTTATTATTTTTTTTATCTTGTACTAGAGTTGGGGTTTATACACTGTTAATTGCTGGTTGGTCTTCAAATAGAAATTATTCATTATTAGGAGGGTTACGAGCAGTAGCTCAAACAATTTCTTATGAAGTTAGATTATCTTTAATTTTAATATCAAGAATTGTTTTGGTGATAGATTTTAATTAATAAAATTTATAGAATATCAATTTTAATTTGATTTATATTTATAATAATACCTTTAATAATGTGTTTTTTTTCTTCTTTATAGCTGAGACCAATCGAACTCCTTTTGATTTTGCAGAAGGGGAGGAGATAGTTTCAGGGTTTACTATTGAATATAGAAGAGGGGGATTGCTTTATTTTTTTTAGCTGATATTCTAGGAATTTTATTATAAGAATATTATTTTGTACTTATTATATAGGGGGTATGACGTTAAATTTAATATTTATTTAAAATAGTATTTATGTCTTTTTTTTTATTGGGTTCGAGGAACTTTACCTCGTTATCGATATGATAAATAAATATATTTAGTTGAAAAAGATATTGCCTGTTTCTTTAAATTTTTATTATTTTTTTTAGGTGGTAAAATAATATTAACTTCATAAAATAAATTTAGTATAAATAATAGAATATTATTCTTTCTTAAGTTTTCAAACAAATGCTCTATTACAAGCTCATAATAATTAAAAATTAATTTATCTCAAAATTTATTTAGAATTGGGTTAACAATAAAATAAGAAACATAAATTAAAATTAAGATTGCCCTATAATTTATTTTTTTTTTTCTCGCTGGGAAATGCCTTTACGCAGACCACATTGGGTGGTACTGTGGGACTCATCGGTACAGTACAGTACTCGATACTACCCACTAAAACCCAGCGGAACCCTCTTCACCTCTGTGAGACGCCGTAGGATCGGTTGAGCATTCTACTACGACGCCTCGGTGACAGGCCCGCTGCTGCGCTGCTACGAGCCACCATCGTCTTTACGGTCTCTGAGGTTCCAAGGGTATCTGGAGCCTCCACGACTTGGAAGAGGAGGATCACAAGAATCCCGTGGTATCCACTCTAGGGTAGGGGGAGTTGGACTTCTTGAAAGTGCCTTCTCCATCTCCTTGACCTCCGGCGGCGGAGAGGGTCAACATTTGCACTGGACTCACGTGCCCGCTCCGCGGCTTCCTTCAATGCGACAACAGATTCGCAGAAGGAGACCATCGCAGACCAGCTTCTCTCACGATCCAGCATGGTCCAGCACGATCCACATTGGAAAGAGAGAGGTCACCACCCACTACAGTCATCAAAGCCCAGCGTTGTGGGGCCCATGCGGGCATTCGGCCAAAGTGTGTTGTGCCGAGTCAACTGGCGCGTTGCACTCATGACACACCGGCGACGGCTCCCGACGTGCAATCTGATGCAGGTATTTGCCGAAGCAACCATGCCCCGTCAGTACCTGCACCATCCTGAACGTCAGGACACCGAACTTTTCCTCCTTACCCAGCGTTTTAGGTGTGGTCGGACCGCCTCCACCGTAACTAGGCCTGCTGCTGGGCATTCTAGGTCCTCCCTCCATCTCAAGATTAGAGCTTCGTCAGCCCTTTTCCTGATTCGCCGCGATATCCTCCTCGATGGTCGTTCGCCTCGGGACCGCTCGCTTGACCGGAATGCATGCACTCTAGCAAGCACTTCCGCATGCAACTCCCAAGGTGGATCACCCGCCAAGAGAGTAGCCGCCGTCCATGATACGGTACGGTATCCCCGGATGACTCTCACTGCTATAACCCGCTGCGCTTTATGCAGTTGGGTCCTATTACGAGCGGTGAGAGAATCCACCCACACCGGTGCACCGTACAGCGATTTAAAGGATAAAATGGAATTCCTTGAATTTTTTTATTAAATGTAAATGGTAAAATAATTAAAATAGATATAACTAATGCAATTACACCTCCTAATTTATTAGGAATAGATCGTAAAAAATATCATTCAGGTTGAATATGAATTGGGGTGACTAAAGGATTAGCAGGGATAAAATTATCAGGGTCTCCTAATAAATAAGGATTTATTAAAGTAAGTATTACTAATAAAAAAATTAGAATAATAAATCCAATTAAATCTTTAAAAGTAAAAAATGGATGGAATGGAATTTTATCTAAGTTACTATTAATTCCTAATGGATTATTAGAATGGTTTGGAATCCTGTTTGGTGTAAAAATAATAAATGAATTATAGTTAATATTAGAATAATAATGGAAATAAAAAATGGAAAGTATAAAATCAGGTTAAAGTTGCGTTATCA
Organism: Dione juno; assembly: GCA_037127375.1. Lineage (NCBI taxonomy): Eukaryota > Metazoa > Arthropoda > Insecta > Lepidoptera > Nymphalidae > Dione > Dione juno. Next base: position 27,694 of record JAXRJS010000144.1, on the reverse strand, counting down.
ACAGCAAATCCCACTCAAATTCATTTACTAATATAGTTCCCAAATATGGGATAGAAGATAGTAAATTAGTAATTACTGTTGCTCCTCAAAAAGATATTTGTCCTCAAGGTAAACATATCCTATAAATGCTGTTGCTATTAGTAAAAATAAAATAAATTACTCCAACTGTTCAAGTTAGTTTTAAATTAAAAGATTCATAATAAATTCCTCGGCCAATATGTAAATAAATACAAATAAAAAAAAGGATGCTCCATTAGCATGTTAATGTTCGGATATAGTACCCATAATTTTACATTTCGGCAAATATAATTTACTCTAAAAAATGCAATGTCATATTAGCTGAATAATATATAGTTAAAAATAATCCTGTAATGATTTGAATTATTAAACATAAGGCTAATAATGATCCAAAATTTCATCATGAGGAAATATTTGATGGGGAAGGTAAATCAATTAATGATCCATTAATGATTTTTAAAATTGGGTGAGTTTTACGTATAGGCTTAAAAAAATTATCATTAGTTAAATACATATTTTATATAATTGAACGTAAAGGTCCAAAAAAATATTTGTAATTTTTACTAGAAAGCCAAAAATTTCTTAATATCTATTTTAAGTTTTCCCCCATTTTTATATTTTGCCTTTTTTAATTCCCTTTGCCAAAAATTAAATTTTTTTTTGTTCTTTTTTCCCCTTTTTTTTTTCTTTAAATTTTTTTTTGTTTTTTCCTCCCCTTAAAATTTTAAAGCTCAAAGGGAAATTCCCCCTTTAAAACACTTTTAAACCTCTAAATGGGTCCCCCTTTTTAAAAAAAAAATTTTTTTAAAATCCTATTTTTTTTATCCGATTAAAAGGGGGCAAAAAAAGGTTTGGGTAAAAAATTCATAATCCTATGGCCCCCCAAGGGGAGGAAAAATTTAAACAAGAAATAAAAAAATTATTTTGGGATAAAAAAGGTAATTAAAATTTTTATTTTTAAATTTTTTGGGGGTTAAAAAAAAAATTCTTTTTTTTGAATTTTTAAAGGGGAAAATTCTTTTTTGGAAAAAAGAAAAGGTTTTTTTTTCCTTAAAAACAAGGGGGGAAAATATGGGGTTTCCAGATTATAAAGGAAAAAATTTTTTTGACAAAAAAGAAACATTTTTAATTTGGTTTACAAAGATTTTTTTTTTAATTTTTTTTTTAAATTAAAAAAAATTTATTTAGCCTTATTTTTCAATTCTTTTAAAACAATGTTTCAATTTTTTCTTTTATTTTAAATTATTTTATTTTTTATAAAATAGAAAAAATCAACCCCCCAACAACCCACTTCCCGCCTTTAAAACCCCAAATTCCAAAAAAATTTTTCAACAAAATTTTTATAAAAGAAATAAAATATGCCAAAATCCAAGAACCGTGACGAACGTCTGCCCCAGAATATTACAGAACAAGAGCGGCACGAGAACAAAACCATAGCTACAGTACAGTACTAGATCGAAAAGGGGCAACGGATCAGCCGTCTTCCTTGACACTTTCCCTTCCTTTGGTTGCCCGATTTTCACCGGGTTTAAATTCCTATCGGAAAAATTAAAAATTGCTTTTTCCGGTTAAAATTTTGGAAAAAGCCAAGCCGGCTTTGGGGAATTTTCGGAAAAAGTCCGGCATTGCTCCCCAGAAAAAATTTCCCCCTTCCCCTTCCCCCGGCTTCCGGACCTTTATTTTTCTTACTGAAAATTTTTTTGTTCCCAAAATTTATTTTTGGGGGCAACCCAAATTTCTTCTTGCTTCCAAATTTTTAAAACTCATTTTGGGGCCCAACCCAAAAAATTTTGGACCCGTCCCAATCCGGGGAAAAATTTAAATTTTCTTAAAAATTTTTTTCAAAGGCCGGGTGGTCCAAAAATTTTTTGGAAAAACGGGGGGAAAAAATTTGTGATAAAAGGGAAAAATTTTTTAAAATTTAAAAATTTTATGGGGTTTGAAGACGCTAAAAAAACTGGGTTGCCGAAAATTTTATTGAAAAAGCGGGAAAGGCCCAATTTTTGATATTTTGGAAAATTTTTTGAAGTTAAAAAATCAAAAAATTCAAGACAAAAGAAGTTTCGGCACCCCGCAAAATTAAAATTTACCCTTTGTTTTTAAAAGGACAAAGTACCATTAAAATTAAACATTGCCTGGAAAATTTTAAAAATTTTTTCCAACTGTTGATGTTTTTTGTTTGCTTTTTTTTTATTTTTGGTGTTTCCGGGTTAAAAAGTTATAAAAATTACAGGGCAACCCCAAAAGGGTTAAAAAATAAGACAATTAACCTTCATATCGCACTACCAATAATCCATTGTTATTTTGCAAGGCAAAGGAATTCACCTTATTAAAACCAGGCCAAAATACCGGAAAATTTAAAATTACAATTTCTTTTTTAAACTGAGGGAAATTTAAAAATTTTCCCTTTTGCTTTTTAAATTTTTATTTTTTTAAAAAGGGTGGAAACAGGAATAAAAAGTTCCCAATAAATTTACTACGAAACCCCAAATTTTAATTTAACAACTTTTCCAAAAAAACTTTTTATTTTCCCCGTTTATCGTCAGTTAATTCCTTTTTAAAAAAATTAAATTTTTGATTTTTTTGAAAAATTTCAAGGAACCTTGGGTTTTTGTTTTCAAAGGGCAAAACATTTTTGGCCCGAATTTTTTCCTTAAAGATGCTTTTCCGGGAAAAATCGATAAATTTTAAAACCCCCAAAGCCCCTTTTGGTAAGTTTATTTTTTTTACCCAAGTCCGGGGGCCCGGGGTCCAAACAAAACCATGCAGGAAAATAAAATGGAAAACCCCCCAAACCGCTTTACGGCCGACCGGATTTATTTTTTCCAATGAAATCCCGAAATTGGGAAGGTAAATTTTTACTTTTCCCGGGCCAACCCAAATAAAGTTGATTTAAATCAGTGGGGGGTTTAAACCCCAAAAATTAAAACCTTAAACTTTTGGTTTGTTTAATTAATTTTTGGGTTTTTAAACCATGTTTGGCCCTTTTAAAAAAAAAATAAAAAAATGGAAAAACCCAAAAAAGGGGTTTCCCCAAAAGGGCCCACATTTTTTTTTCCCTTAAAAAACCCGGAAATCGGGTCCTTTTGAAAAAGGGTAAAATTAATTTCACTAAAAAATTTCCAAAAGACCCAATTAAAAGATCAAGAATTTTTTAATTTGTCAAAACCCTGTTTTTAAATTGGGCCTTTGGGGGTTTTTAACTTTTTCACATGGAAAAAACCAAAAAAAAGGGGAAAAGGAAAAAGGGAAAAACTTCCCCAACCGGCATACAAAGCAAGACAGGGGAATTTAAGGTTTAACCCAAAAGAACGGGGGTTTTTTTACTTGAGGAAATGGGGCCAAACCTTTTTTTTTACAACTTTTTGGCCAAATTTCCCAAATCCGGGTTGAGTTTGAATAAATTGGGGAAAACCTTTATTTAACCCTACTTTAAAAACCCCAAAAACTCATTTTCAATTATTTTGAGCTTTTAAAACCCCCAAAAGAATTTGTAAAATTAAAAAAGGCGGGAAAAATTTGGGCCCTTTTTTAAACAAAAAATAATAAAAATAGAATACCCCAAAATTCCCAAAGGGCAGGTCTTACGGGGAATGGTTTTTATTTAAAATTTTTCCCTTTCATTTTTCCAACCACCAAGAGACCGTTTGAAAAACCCTTTTGGCTATCCCATCTTGAAAAATTTCAAACGAAAAATTATTTCACCTTGAAGGAATGTTCTCCAAAAGGGGCTTTTTTTTGGGAACCCCCGGGGGAACCCAAAGAATTTTTTACATTTTGCCAAAAACCCCTGATTTTTGGCCCAATTGCGGTTTTTTTGGGGGGGGGGGAAAAGTTCCACGTTTATTTTCCAACATGGAAAAAACCCAAAAAAATGGGAAAAGCCACGGAAACAAAAAATTTAATCCTTCCAAAAAGGATTCAAAGCTTAAAAAAATTGGGGAAGATTTAAACGGAATAAAAATTTTTGGGGGTTCTATTTACTTTTGTTTATTGGAATTTCCCGGAACCCGTCTTTTGGGGAAATTTTTTTAAACAACATTTTAATGGCAAAGTTTAAAAACCCCTTTTTCCCAAAATTTTGCATACTTAAAAAATTTAAACCTAGAAAAATTTTGCAACATAAATTTTGGGGAAACTAAATTGGCCTGCAACCAAAACGAAAACATTCTCCAGTTTTTGAAATTTTTTGGGAAAAATGTTTTTCCCCCAAATTTTTTTTTGGGGGAAAAAAAAAAATTTTTTGTATAAACAGAAGGGCTTTTTGGGCACCAAAAACAACAAATTTAATTCCAAACAAAGTTTTCCCACCGAGATGTCAAATAACTTTGGGTTTTGATGAAAATTTAAAATTTTCCCTTTTTTTTAAATTTTCCATTAATATTTGGAATCCCAACCCCCTAATCCCCAAAAGATTGGTTCCGTTTACCCCGAAGAAAATAAATTTATGAACCGGAAGCTTTGGAAACAAAAATCAGGAATTTTTGAACCCATTTTGGGGGGAAGAAAAAAAGGGGTTTTGAGGGTTTTTGTTGCCTGCTAAACCCCAAAGGCCCGGTTTTTTTTTTTTTGGATGAAAATTAAACCGGTAAACATTTTTTTTTTTGATTTTGGAAAATCCTTTTTTCCAAACAAAAATGTTGCGTGTTCAGGTTTGGGCCTAACTTTTGGGTTTGGGGGGCAAAGACATTAAAAAAACATTGTGCCCATTGGATTAAATTTAAAAAATTTAAAAAATTTAAATTTCAAAAAAATATTTTAAATTTTTTAAAATTTTGTTCGGAAGAGTTCCTATTTTTTATGATTTTAAAGGCCAAAAGTTATTTAAGATTAAACGAATATCAAGTTTAAAAGAATAAATAAAACTTTTGGTTTTTGTATTTTATTTTTCTGTTAATTCCCGGAAAAACCTTAAAAGGTTAATACCCCCCCAAAAATTTCCGGTTTTGGAAAATCCTTTTGTTTTGGAAAAATTTTCATTTTAAAAAGGGAAGTTTTGAAAAAAATTCTTTTTTTACAAAAAATCGGAAAAAATTCCCCAAATGTTTTCCTTTTTTCCCGGGAACAAAAAATTTTTCCAAAAACCCTTACTAGATTTTTTAAAATTTAAATAAAATTCAAATTTATTAATATATATATATATATATATATATATATATATATATATATATATATATATATATATATATATATATATATATATATATATATATATATATATATATATATATATATATATATATATATATATTGATAATTTTTTTAGTTTTTACAGTTTGTGAAGGGGCCTTAGGATTATCAATTTTAGTATCAATAATTTGTACTCATGGAAATGATTATTTTCAAAGTTTCAATTTAATTTAATGATAAAATATTTAATAATTATAATTTTTATTATACCTTTATGTTTAAATCAAAATATATTTTGATTGGTTCAATTTATTTTTATATTTATGATATTATTATTTATAAATAGAAGAATTTCAATTATAAATTTTTGCAATTAAAGTTATATATTTGGGCGTGATATAATTTCTTATGGTTTAATTTTATTAAGAATTTGAATTAAATTTATAATAATTATAGCCATAGAAAGATTAAATAAAACAAAATTTTTTAGTTCTTTATTTTTATTTAATATTATTTTTTAATATTAATATTATATTTAACTTTTAGAACTATAAATTTATTTATACTTTACTTATTTTTTGAGGGGAGATTAATTCCTACTTTAATATTAATTATTGGATGATGGTATCAACCTGAACGAATTCAAGCAGGATTATATCTATTATTTTATACTTTATTTGCTTCTTTACCTTCATTAATAGGATTTTTTTTATATTTATAAAGAAATAAATTTTATAATAATTTATATAATAAAATTTTATGATTATAATTTAATTTTATTATATTTAAGTTTAATTTTTGCTTTTTTAATTAAAATGCCTATGTATTTTGTTCATTTATGATTACCAAAAGCTCATGTTGAGGCTCCAATTTCGGGGTCGATAATTTTAGCTGCTATTATATTAAAATTAGGGAGTTATGGACTTTTACGGGTTATAGTGATTTTACAAAAAATAAATTTTAATTATGGTTATAAATTTTAATTATGGTTATATTTGAGTTGTCGTAAGATTAATTGGAGGATTTTATATCAGTTTAAAATGTTTTTGTCAAATTGACATAAAATCTTTAATTGCTTATTCTTCTGTTGCTCATATAAGATTAGTTATTGGGGGTTTAATAACAATAAATTATTGAGGTTATATAGGGTCTAATTTTTTTCTCTACATTTTTTCTTAATCACAATAATTTTTTTAATTTTTGATGTAGAAATCGCTTTAATTTTTCCTATCATTCCTACATTTAAATTAGTCAATTTCATAACTTGATTTAAAATTATTTTTTTTTATTATTATACTATTATTAGGCCTTTATCATGAATGAAATCAAAATATATTAAATTGATCCAATTAGGATTATAGTTTAATTTAAAACATTTGATTTGCATTCAAAAAATATTAACTTTAATTTATCTTAAACAAGAAGCAATTTGCATTTAATTTCGACTTAAAATATAGATAGAGTTAATAACTTGTTTGTATTAATTGAAACCCAAATAGAGGTATATCGCTGTTAATGAGAAAATTGAATAAAAATTCCAATTAGAAATATATTATAATTAAGCTGCTAACTTAATGCCTAGTGATTAATGTCATTTGTAGTGTTTGTGTATTGGTCTTTGATCCCCACTTTGAATGTCTCGGGTTCACGGGTGGTGGGGAGCACAGTCACGCAGCAGCCACGGGCGTGAGCGGACGTGTTTTACCTCAGCTACTGGTGACGTAACGAGCCATATGCTTCTCCTTATGTACGCGAGTACATACATGTGGCGACGAGGATAAAGGTCAGAATCATTACTAATTACAAATGATTATTAAAAAAAAAAAAACGAAGTGAGAAAATATTGCTAATTTCTATGATGGTTACATTGCCATTGTTCAAGAAACAAACGATAGACATGATTAGGTTACGGTTAAGAAGTTAAATAAGTAAAACTGGTTTGTTTTCTTAGTAACGTCCCTACAAGTACGTATTCAACTATATACTATGCGAATTCTACGAATTCTGCGCAATGTCATACTACCTTACTACTGCACGAAAGTAAACAAAGCGGGTGATAATTTTGTATTTTAATAAAACTTACGTAGGATATATATATGTATGAATAAATTACTCACCGCCGATTTGTTTTCTATTAGTAAGCAAGTACATTTGAATATTATTAAATATAAATTATAATGAATATAATAATTAATATAATATAATTATTACAAAAAAAATTATTAACACATTTTGTTGGAAAAAGCAATTAAAAGCATAGGTATTCTTTACATTGTCTAGGTAGACATTTATGTTACCCTTTAAATAATTGGTAAGAAGTATTTTGTACGATACAGCTACACTACAGGTAGTATAACCTGGATTAAGTAGCTACATTACAGTAGTAAATACTGTATCAATATTTCACGTTCTAATAAATGAACTATAATAGAGAGATAAACTTAAAAATCTACCTACTTAGTACCTACCCATTGTATAGATATAACCTACCTATATGATAGGTATAGGCTGTACGGGCCTGCATAAATTGCAAACCGTGCGTAGTTGGTTGTATAGGCTGTACAGGCCTTCATAAATTGCAAACCGTGCGTAGTTGGTTGTATAGGCTGTACGGGCCTTCATAAATTGCAAACCGTGCGTAGTTGGTTCTATAGGCTGTACGGGCCTTCCTAAAGTGTAAACGGTGCGAAAAAAAAAAAAAAAAAAAAAACAGTGTGGGCAGTACGGGCCTTCATGAGATTGTAAACCGTTCGTATTATAGTTTTGTGGGCAGTATAGGCCTCATAGTAAAATGTAAACTATACGTATTATGGATGTCTGTTTTGCTGTCAGTGGGCAGTATGCGCCTTCAACATGTGAATGTAAAGCATACGTACATTTGTTGTTCTCCACAACCAAACCTTTGGTTTCAGGTCGCCCCTTTTGTACTCGGAAATGGCAAACCTGCTTCCACCTCCGGAGAAACTCGACCTAGAAGGTGACAATGCCACAATTGCTGTGCGTTGGGAAAGATGGAAAAGGTCGTTAAATATTTTCTTGGATGCCACCGAAGCCAGGGGTGCAGAAAAGAAAAGAGCCACTCTGTTATTGTTAGGGGGAACCGAATTACAGGAGATTATTTACAATCTACCTGGAGCATACGTTGCTGCTTCTGAAGGAGTTGACGTATTTGCCACAGCTATAGAAAAATTGGACGGATACTTTCTTCCAAAGAGAAATAAAATTTATGAAAGACATATATTTTGTCAAATAAAACAGGAAGAAGGGGAGAAATTTGAGAAATTTGTAGTAAGATTGAGGACCCAAGCGGGAAATTGTGAGTTTTCAAGTTCAGAAGAACATCTAATTGATCAAATCGTGGAGAAATGTGCATCATCAGAACTCAGGAAAAAGATTTTGACAATAGGAGATAGGGTGACACTAGACAGAATAATAATTGAGGCTAATACACTGGAAGCAGTTGGTTACCAACTAGAAGGATACGGGCAAAGCAAAAGCACAACATCTAACAATTCTGAAGTAAATATGATTAGGAATTATCCAAATAAACCAAACTTGAGTAAACAGGCAAATAATAAATGCGGCAGGTGTGGATATAATGCGCACATCTTACCAAATCAAGAATGCCCAGCGAAGAGGAAGAAATGTCATTCTTGTGGAAAACTAGGGCATTTTAGCATGCAATGCAGAATTAGACCACATAAGCGAAAGTTAGAGAACAGGAAAGAGGAAGACAGAAAATATAAAAGGAGCCGAGACGAGAGGAAGGTAAATTCTATTGAGGATGGGACAACATTAGAGAACATTCATTATATATTCAATGTAAATGATGATGCTACAATGGAATGCACATTAGGGGGAATCAAATTGCGTTTATTAATAGATTCAGGATGTAAACTGAATCTTATCACAGACAAGACGTGGGAGATGTTGAAACAAAAAAGTGTTAACATTTCAAATCACACAAAAGGTTCAGACAAAACTTTGTACCCGTATGGCAGTAAAACACCTTTAGATGTAAAAGGAACTTTTCAGACGATTATTGAGACAAACGGACAGTCTGTACAAGCGACTGTCTATGTGATCAACGGTGGGTCTAGAGATCTATTAGGAAAAGAAACTGCCATTAGTCTAGGGGTACTGAAATTAGGTACTGGAATACATGAAATAACGCAAACATACAAACCATTTCCAAAATTCAAGGGCGTTTTGGTAGAAATTCCAGTTGATGAAACTTGCAAGCCTGTATCACAGCCTTATAGACGGATACCAATTCCTATTGAGAAGAAAGTTGAGCAAAAGATACAGGAGTTACTTGACAGTGATATAATTGAGGAGGTGCATGGACCATCACCGTGGATTTCTCCAGTGGTCCCTATACTAAAGGACAAAGATGAATTACGACTGTGCATTGATATGCGACGCGCTAACTTAGCAATAATGAGGGAAAACCACCCATTACCCTGTATGGACAGTCTGCTACCAAAGATAAGGAAACCTAGTACTTTTCTAAATTAGACATTAAAAACGCTTTCCATCAAGTGGAAATTCATCCCAATTCTAGATATTTGACTACATTCATTACATCTAAAGGTTTATACCAATGTAAGAGATTGATGTTTGGAATTACTTGTGCCCCAGAATTGTTCCAAAAAATATTGGAAAGAATATTGACGGGACTAGATGGGGTCATAAATTTTATTGATGATATTTTGGTTTATGGAGCAGATGAAAAACAACATGACGAACGACTGCGCAATGTTATGAAGACCTTAAAAAACAATGATGTGTTACTGAATGAAGCCAAATGTGTCTATAAAGTACAGAAAATCAATTTTCTAGGGCATGAACTGACACCAAGTGGCGTAAAACCACTAAAAAAATATATAACGAGCATTGAAGTATTCCGGGTTCCAAAAACAATCGAAGAACTTCAAAGCTTTTTAGGGTTGGTAAATTATATCAATAAATGGCTGCCAAACCTAGCAACTATCACGGAACCATTAAAGACGCTGTTAAGATTAAAAATAGCAAAAAAGGCGAACATAGAAGATCTGTGGAAGGAGGAACAGGACCAAGCATTCCATCAATTGAAGCAAGCTCTGTCTACTGTTAAAACCCTTGGATATTATGACGCTGATGATGAAACACAGGTCATCGCTGATGCTAGCCCAGTTGGATTAGGAGCCGTTCTAATTCAAAAAGATAGCAGGGGTCCAAGAATTATTGCTTATGGGAATAGAACATTGACTGCATTAGAAAGGAAGTATAGTCAAACCGAGAAAGAGGCTCTCGCTCTGGTCTGGGCTGTCGAGCATTTTAGCATATTCCTATTCGGAAAGAAGTTTGACCTCATTACAGACCATAAGCCACTTGAATTTTTATTCGGGACAAAATCAAAACCATGTGCGCGAGTTGAACGCTGGGTGTTACGGTTGCAGACTTATCGTTTCAATACAAAATACCAGCCCGGAAAGGTTAATATTGCCGACCCCTTGTCTCGATTATGTGAATACTCCAGTATTCCGGAAAGTGTTGAGGACTTTATCCACCATATAGTCCAGGAGGCTCGTCCTTGTGCTGTTCCCATGCACGCTATTGTCAGAAGCTCAGAAAATGATCCAGAGATTAAAAGTGTCAAACGAGGTATTTACAACAACGATTGGGTAGAGTCAGTAAAAGAATATAAAATTTTTGAACCGGAACTTTGTTTCTACAACAATATTTTACTAAGAGGTACCCGGATTGTTGTACCAAAAGATTTAAGGAAAGCTGTTTTGGATGCAGCCCACGAAGGTCACCCTGGGATAGTATCCATGAAAAGTCGATTTGAGGTTAAAGGTTTGGTGGCCGCGCATCGACAAAGATGTTGAAAATATAGTAAAACAATGTAAGGGATGCACTCTTGTGGGACTGCCAAGCCATCCGGTACCTATGAAACGACGCGAACTTCCAACTGTTCCTTGGGTAGATGTTGCGATGGACTTGCTCGGGCCTCTTCCAAATAGCAATTACTTGCTGGTTGTCATAGACTACTACAGTAGATATAAAGAAATTAAATTTACTAAAGTGATTACAAGTTCACAAATAATAAAACTAATAAAAGAAATCTTTAGTCGTCTCGGATATCCCTCTTCTATTACAGCAGACAACGGCCGTCAATTTATAAGTGATGAGTTTAAAGAATACTGCAAGCAATGTAATATCAGATTGTTTAATACGGTGCCCTACTGGCCACAACAGAACGGGGAGGTAGAACGGCAGAACCGTGATATAATTAAAAGATTAAAAATAAGCCAACTCCAAAAGAAAGATTTAAAAGAATCCGTCATGGAATATTTGATGATGTATAATTCAACACCTCACTCCGTGACAGGAAAATCACCTGCTGAGCTATTCTTCAGAAGACAAAATAAAGACAAAATTCCTTCCCTGTTGTATAATGAGCATGAACTAAATGATTCTGATGTTAGAGACAGGGATAAAACACAAAAGGAAAAAGGGAAAGAATACGGAGATAGGAAGAGGAGGGCTGAGGAGTCAATAATAACAGAAGGTGACAAAGTATATGTGAAGGAGATGGAGAAACGTAATAAACTAACAGCGAACTTTAAATCAACCCCACACATTGTTGAAAGAGTGGAAGGCGGAGACGTGCTTGTCAGGAATGAGGAAACTGGCCAACAGCTTTGACGTAATATTATACACTTGAAAAGAACAGAGGGTGAATTGAAGGTCCAGAAAGGTCTAAATGGAGGTGAAGACAAAGAAGATGTAGATGAAAGTGAAGAGAAGACTACAAATTAAATACCTAACTAAACCCATGTAATGGAGTATGCAGTGATTATGATATTTATTATTTTTCTTTAATTTATGCTTGGTAGTAAATGATTATTATAAATAAAAAAAAAATGTAATAAGGAAGGGATGTAGTGTTTGTGTATTGGTCTTTGGTCCCCACTTTGAATGTCTCGGGTTCACGGGTGGTGGGGAGCACAGTCACGCAGCAGCCACGGGCGTGAGCGGACGTGTTTTACCTCAGCTACTGGTGACGTAACGAGCCATATGCTTCTCCTTATGTACGCGAGTACATACATCATTAATATTTCTTTTTATTTTATATTTATATAGTTTAAAATTAAAACATTACATTTTCATTGTAAAAATAAAAAAAAAAAATTTATAAATATTTAAAAATTAATAAATCACCTTAATATCTTCAATATTATGCTCTAAATTAAGCTATTTAAATTAAATTATTATTATAATTATTAATTATATTCATAAAACAAATCTAAATAAATAAATTTTAAAATTATTTATCTGATAAATATAATAAATTAAAGAATTATTTTCAATAATATTATATAAACCTTGACCTCTGTATAACTCTTTTCACCCTAAATCAATATTTTTATATAAATTTTGACCTATATTTAAAAAATAATAATTTAAACTATAAGTTGATAACATTGGTAAAAATCACATAGTAACAAAAAAATATCTAATCTTATAAGTATATAAAAATTTATTCATAGAATAAATTTTTATACAACTAATTAAATAACCTATAACAAACCCAAATAAAGTAACATAAATTACCATTATTTTAAAGAAAAAGGTAAATAAATTATATAAGGATAACAAAAAATTATTCATCTTAATATACTCCCCGAAATTAATCTTATAAATTATAAAACCATTATTCTTTTTAATATAACATAATCCTCGTCATAAAAATTATAAACTACTAATAAATTATAATCATTAATTATTAAATATATTAATAAACGAATAGTATAAAATATAGTTAAACCAGTTGAAAAAAAATATCTCTAAAATAATATCCTTAGAATAAAATCCAGCCAAAAAAGGAATCCCACATAAAGCTAAATTTGAAATATTTATACATAAAGAAGTTATAGGAACATAAAATGTAATCCCCCCTATTATTCGAATATCTTGGTTATCATTTATTATATGAATAATCACCCCTGCACATATAAATAATAAAGCTTTAAATATAGCATGAGTTAATAAATTATAAAAAGCTAAATCACTAAATCCTTTTCTTAAAATTCTTATTATCAACCCTAATTGTCATAATGTAGATAAAGCAATAATTTTTTTAAATCAAATTCATAATTAGCACAAATTCCAGATATTATTATTGTTAACCCAGATAATAGTAATAAAAATTTAAAAAAATTATATCAACTAATACAATTATAATAAACCCCAGCTGTCACTAATGTTGAAGAATGGACTAAAGCAGAAACAGGGGTAGGAGCTGCTATAGCAGCAGGTAATCATGATCTAAAAGGAATTTGAGCTCTCTTAGTTATAGCTGCAATAATAATTAATAATCTAATATTTTTTATAGAAAAATCATTTCTTATAAAATTTAAATAAAAAATACAATTCATCTTCCATAATTTATTATCCTAGAAATCAATAATAAAATTATTACATCCCCAATACGATTGGATAAAGCAGTTAATATCCCAGCATTATAAGATTTAATATTCTGATAATAAATTACTAAACAAGAAGAAACTAACCCTAAACCGTCTCAACCTAATAAAATTCTAATTATATTAGGACTAATAATTAACAAAATTATAGAAAATACAAATATTAAAACTAAATAAATAAAACGATTTAAATTCAATTCTGATCTTATGTATCATTTTCTATAATAAATTACTGAAGAAGAAATTAAAAAAACAAATATTATAAATAATAAAGATATTCAATCTAATAAAATAGATATAACAATTCTTATTGAATTAAAAGAAATAATTTCTCACTCTAAAAAAAAATACTAAATTTTCTATAGTAAAATATATCATAAAAAAAAATTTAATAATTTAAAAAAAAAATAAAAAAAAAAAATCTAACAAAACATAAAGAACATTTTTCAATGACTTAAAATGATTTCATCATATTTTTGGTTCCACAAACCAATATTTTTATTAAATTATTTAAGTAAAATCAAATTATTCCATAATCAATCTTTAAAATTAAAATATTTAAAGGTAATCAATGTAAAAATAATATTAAATGTTCCCGTGAAGTTCCTCTATAGAATCTATAAATTCTTATATTATATTTACCATGCTGAGAGTAAGAGTATAAATATAAGCAATACCCGGCTCTAAAAAAAGAAATTAATATCAATATAATTATTCTCAATCAAGATCTCTTACTAATCTATTAATTAAACTAATTTCACTTATTAAATTTAGGGAAGGAGGAGCTGCTATATTAGAAGATATTAACAAAAATCATCATAATCTTATTGAAGGCATGAAATTTATTATCCCCTTATTAATAAATATTCTTCGGCTATTTAATCGTTCATAATTAATATTAGATTAACAAAATATCCCAGATGAGCATAATCCGTGTCCAATTATTAAAATATAAGATCCTATATAACCTCAATAATTTATTGTTATTAAACCCCCAATAACTAATCTTATATGAGCGACAGAAGAATAAGCAATTAAAGATTTTATATCAATTTGACAAAAACATTTTAATCTAATATAAAATCCCCCAATTAATCTTACGACAACTCAAATATAACCATAATTAAAATTTATTTTTTGTAAAATCACTATAATCCGTAAAAGTCCATAGCCCCCTAATTTTAACATAATAGCAGCTAAAATTATCGACCCCGAAATTGGGGCCTCAACATAAGCTTTTGGTAGTCATAAATGAACAAAATATATAGGCATTTTGATTAAAAAAGCAAAAATTAAACTTAAATATAATTAAATTATAATCATAATATTTTATTATATAAATTTATTATAAAATTTATTTCTTTGTAAATATAAAAAAATCCTATTAATAAAGATAAAGAAGCAAATAAAGTGTAAAATAATAATCCTGCTTGAATTCGTTCAGGTTGGTACCCAATAATTAACATAAAAGTAGGAATTAATCTCCCCTCAAAAAATAAATAAAATATAAATAAATTTATAGTTGTAAAGGTTAAATATAATATTAATATCAAAAAGATAATATTAAATAAAAATAAAGAACTAAAAAATTTGTTTTATTTAATCTTTCGTTAGCTATAATTATTAAAAATGTAATTCCAATTCTTAATAAAATTAAACCATAAGAAATGATATCACACCCAAATATATAAATTAAATTGCAAAAATTTATAATTGAAATTCTTCTATTTATAAATAATAATATCATAAATATAAAAATAAATTGAACCAATCAAAATATATTTTGATTTAAACATAAAGGTATTATAAAAATTATTATTATTAAATATTTTATCATTAAATAAAAAATTTGAAAATAATCATTTCCATAAATACGAATTATTGACACTAAAATTGATAATCCTAAAGCCCTAAATGATAGTTAATTATAAAAAAAATATATATATATATATATATATATATATATATTAACTATCATTAAATATAATATAAATAAAAAAAAATCTTAAAACAATAAACTCTAATCTTATTAATACAATTAATAAATGTTTCTGTTTTGATACAAAAATTATATTTCCAATAAGAAATATAATAATAATTAAACCCATATTTATCATTTGTTTTTATAGTTTAAAAAAAACTTTGGTCTTGTAATCAAAAATAAGAATTTTCTTTACAAACTTCAAAGAAAAAGATATTCTTTATCTATAATCTCCAAAATTATTATTTTATTAAAAACTATTCTTTGAAATTACAAAAATTATTATATCAAATCTAATTTTATTTATTTCTTTATTTATATTTTTCACAAATCACCCTTTAGCTATAGGATTATTCATTCCTTTACAAACTCTTTTAACTTGCATTTTATCAGGTATATTTATTAATACTTATTGATTTTCATATATTTTATTTTTAATTTTTTTAGGGGGGCTATTAGTTTTATTTATTTATGTTTCAAGAATTGTATCTAATGAGTTATTTAAAATTTCAATTTTTAATAAAATATTTATTATATTAAGTTTAATTTATTTAATTTTATTTTCATTTTATTTTAAAAATAATTTAACTTGAATAAATACATATATTTATGAAGAAATATTAATTTTTTTAAATTTATTTATGTTTTCTAATAATGAATATAATTTTTATTTATCAAAATTATACAATGAACAAACTTATTTATTAATACTTGTATTAATTATTTACTTATTTATTACTCTTGTCGCAGTAGTAAAAATTACAAATATTTTTTTTGGACCTTTACGTTCAATTATATAAAATATTTATTTAACTAATGATAAATTTTTTTAAGCCTATACGTAAAACTCACCCAATTTTAAAAATCATTAATGGATCATTAATTGATTTACCTTCCCCATCAAATATTTCCTCATGATGAAATTTTGGATCATTATTAGCCTTATGTTTAATAATTCAAATCATTACAGGATTATTTTTAACTATATATTATTCAGCTAATATTGACATTGCATTTTTTAGAGTAAATTATATTTGCCGAAATGTAAATTATGGGTGGCTAATCCGAACATTACATGCTAATGGAGCATCCTTTTTTTTATTTGTATTTACTTACATTTGGCCGAGGAATTTATTATGAATCTTTTAATTTAAAACTAACTTGAATAGTTGGAGTAATTATTTTATTTTACTAATAGCAACAGCATTTATAGGATATGTTTTACCTTGAGGACAAATATCTTTTTGAGGAGCAACAGTAATTACTAATTTACTATCTTCTATCCCATATTTGGGAACTATATTAGTAAATTGAATTTGAGTGGGATTTGCTGTTGATAACGCAACTTTAACCCGATTTTATACTTTCCATTTTTTATTTCCATTTATTATTCTAATATTAACTATAATTCATTTATTATTTTTACACCAAACAGGATTCCAAACCATTCTTATAATCCATTAGGAATTAATAGTAACTTAGATAAAATTCCATTCCATCCATTTTTTACTTTTAAAGATTTAATTGGATTTATTATTCTAATTTTTTTATTAATAATACTTTAATAAATCCTTATTTATTAGGAGACCCTGATAATTTTATCCCTGCTAATCCTTTAGTCACCCCAATTCATATTCAACCTGAATGATATTTTTTATTTGCATATGCAATTTTACGATCTATTCCTAATAAATTTGGAGGTGTAATTGCATTAGTTATATCTATTTTAATTTTAATTATTTTACCATTTACATTTAATAAAAAAATTCAAGGAATTCAATTTTATCCTTTAAATCAAATTTTATTTTGATTTTTAATTATAACTATCATTTTACTAACATGAATTGGAGACCGACCTGTTGAAATACCTTATATTATTACAGGGCAAATCTTAACTTTAATTTATTTTTCTTATTTTATTATTAACCCAATTCTAAATAAATTTTGAGATAAATGAATTTTTAATTAATTAATGAGCTTGTAATAAGCATTTGTTTTGAAAACTTAAGAGAGAATAATTATTCTATTAATTTATACTAAATTTATTTTATTAAGTTAATATTATTTTTAAACCTAAAAAAAATAATAAATAATTTAAAGAAACAGGCAAATATCTTTTTCAACATAAATATATTTATTTATCATATCGATAACGAGGTAAAGTTCCTCGAACCCAAATAAAAAAAAAGACATAAATACTAATTTTAAATAAAATATTAAATTTAACTCACACCCCCCTATATAAATAAGTACAAATAATATTCTTATAAATAAAATTCTAGAATATTCAGCTAAAAAAATTAAAGAAAATCCCCCTCTTCTATATTCAATATCAAACCCTGAAACTAATTCTCTCTCCCCTTCTGCAAAATCAAAAGGAGTTCGATTTGTCTCAGCTAATAAAGAAGAAAAAAAAACACATTATTAAAGGTATTATTATAAATATAAATCAAATTAAAAATTGATATTCTATAAATTTTATTAAATTAAAATCTATCACCAAAACAATTCTTGATATTAAAATTAAAGATAATCTAACTTCATAAGAAATTGTTTGAGCTACTGCTCGTAACCCTCCTAATAATGAATAATTTCTATTTGAAGACCAACCAGCAATTAACAGTGTATAAACCCCAACTCTAGTACAAGATAAAAAAAATAATAAACCTAAATTAAATATCACTATATTAAATACGTAAGGAATTAATATTCAAATAACTAAAGATAACATAAATCTAATAATAGGAGAAAAATAATAAGAAAAATAATTAGAATAATTTAAATAAATTTGTTCTTTTGTAAATAATTTAATAGCATCAGAAAAAGGCTGTAAAATACCAATAAACCCTATTTTATTAGGACCTTTTCGAATTTGAATATAACCTAAAACTTTTCGTTCTAATAAAGTTAAAAAAGCAACACCATTTTTTTTTTTTTATTACGCTGGGAAATGCGTTTATGCAGATGTACTGTGGGACTCACCGGTAAGTCCGATCCTACCCACTAAAACCCAGCGGAAACCCTCTCCATCTATATAAGACGTCGCAGGATCGCTTGCGCATGCAACTACGACGCCTCGATGGAAGGCCCGCCTATCGCAGGCCACCGTCACTTTTAGGGTTCTCTAGGGCACCCACAGCCTTGATGACTTGCAGAAGGGCCAGAATGCTCCTCCTACAGGCCTTCTTTAAGGTTGGAGTAGCGCATAGCGCATTCTCCTGCTTCCTGGTCTACGGCGGCGAAATGGGTCTGCATTAATGCGAGATTCGCGCACTCGCTCCACGGTCTCTTTTAGTGAGATGACTGCCTCACAGAAAGAGACCATTGCAGACCAGTTCCCCTTACTATCCAGCATGGCCCTTACTACACTGGATAAAGAAAGATCTTGACCCACCACAGCCATCAAGGCATGGCGCTGTGGGGCCCAAGCGGGGCATTCAGCCAGAGTATGATGTGCCGAGTCGACGGAGGCATCACACTCATGGCAAACCGGTGACATTTCCCGACATTTCGTACTAAAATATTTTTTTTTGCTAAAAGATAGAAACCAACCTGGCTCACACCGGTTTGAACTCAGATCATGTAAGATTTTAATGATCGAACAGATCAAAATTTTAAACTTTTGCATTTAAATTTTATCTTAATCCAACATCGAGGTCGCAACCTTTTTTTTATTTGTACTAAAAAAAAAAATTACGCTGTTATCCCTAAGGTAATTTTTTCTTTTAGTCACTATTTATGGATCATTTATTCACTTATTTATGATTTTTTTTTTAAAAAAAAGTTAATTAAATTTTTCTATCGCCCCAATAAAATAATAATAAAATTTTAAATTTATATTTATATACATAATCCAAATTTTTAATTGTTATAAAACTCTATAGGGTCTTCTCGTCTTTTTAATTTATTTTAACTTTTTAATTAAAAAATTAATTTCTATAATTAAATTAGAGACAGTTTATATTTCATCAAATCTTTCATACAAGTCTTCAATTAAAAGACTAATGATTATGCTACCTTTGTACAGTCAATATACTGCAGCCCTTTAATTATTAATCAGTGGGCAGATTAGACTTTAAATTATTAACCAAAAAGACATGTTTTTGATAAACAAGTGAATATAAATTTTTGCCGAATTCCTTTAAATTAATTTTAATTTAAATTTATTTTATTTTACAATAATATACTAATTTTATCATTATTACTAATTTTTTTTTTATTAAAAAATATTTTTTTATAAAAATTTAAATAATTATTTAAATAAATTTTTTTATAATTAATTTTAATTAATAAACAATATAAATTTAAAAATTTTAAATTTCTTTTATATATATATATATATATATATATATATATATATATATATATATATATATATATATATATATATATATATATATATATATATATATATATATATATATATATATATATATATATATATATATATATATATATATATATATATATATATATATATATATATATATATATATATATTATAATTTTTAAAATCCCAATATATTTTAAATTTTTAAAATTTAATTTAAAATTTATTAATTAAATAAAATTTATAATTTTTTTAAATTTAAAATAAATTTTTTTTAAAAAAATTTTTAAATTTAAAAACATTCCCCCTTTTATTTCAAATTTTAAATTTTAAAAATTTATTTAATTACTTTAACTAATAATTATTTTTTTTAAATTTAAATTTTTTTTTAAAAAAAAAAATATTTTTTAAAAAACCGATTAAACACAAATTTTCAAAAAAATTTAAATTTTAAATTTTATAATTTAAATTTTTTTTTAAAATTTTTTTTTCAAAATTTTTTCCCGGTAAAAAAAATTTAAACATTTTTTTATTTTTTTGAAAAACTTCCCAAATGGTTCCCCCAAGTTTTTTACCGGGTTTTGCAGTGACCGGGGTGATGGGGGTGAAGGTACTGGTTTAGGGGGGTATCGCCAACTTTTTAGTGCCCTACGCTCCCCAAGGGTGGTTTAACGGGGCCGAAAAGGAGTCTTCTGGGGGGGAATGAAGGTTTTACTCGCAAAAACCCTCTAAAGGGTTTTCAATAGTTGGGGGAAACCCTTAAATGTCACGTGGGGAAGGGGCCGGTATATAATTAATATATATATTAAATTTTTATATATAATATCTAATAATATATTTTATATATTTTTATTATTATATTTTAAAATTTTAAAATATATTATATTTTTAAAATATATATAATATTTATATATATATATATATAATATATATATATATTATATTTTATATTTTATATTTTATAATAATATTTTGGGGTTTTAAAATCAAGTATAACCTTTTTTTTTCTTATTATTTTTATAAAAAAAAAGGGTAATTAAGTGGCTAAATCTTACATTCTTGTGCTAAGTTGTTTATAAACTAACTTTTTTAACACATTTTTCAAAAAAATAATAAACAATATAAAAAGGGAAAAACACCATAAACCCAAAATTGAAAGGGTAGGAAAAACCGGGCATCTATTTTTTTCCTCAAAAAAAAGGGGGGCGAGTTTGAGAAAAAACCTCTCACAGTTGGATCTACGCCAACTGTTAAAACCCTAACAGCAAAATTTTTATACTTTTAAGTTCTTGTGGGGGAAAACTTTTGGGGTCTACTAAAGTCACAGGTTGAATTTGTTGGCTTGGGTATGGACCGCCTCGAGACACTGTCTAGAAGAAAGGTTCTTCTAATTCATGGAGTTGAAGAAGACAAGGACGAGATAGTGTTTAAAAAGGAAACCCGGGCCCATATTAACCAACCAGATGAATTTGTCAGAAAAGGTTGCCCACTCAATAGAATCTTGTCATAGATTGGGTCCCTAAGAAAAAACCTTCCAGCCCTTTACCCCTCATCAGATTTTCTTCCTTTGGAAAACTCCGTTCTAATGTTTGGAAGGCCAAAAACGACGTTAAAGGGGGCCACAAAAAAAACTATTTCTGAATTTTTGACTAGATCGCCGTCAAAAAGGTTTTCATAGCGGCACGTAAACTTTTGGTATAAAAAAATGCTGGACGCTGATGGCGAAATTTTTAATTTTACTTCAGAATAAATCAAAAAATTAAAAATTTTCCATCCCCAGAAACTTAAACAATTAATTTAACAGGAATTTTTCTCCCCTATGAAATCTGTTGCCCACTAAATTTTATTGTTTATACCATCTTAACTTGGTCGGGTTAGCATATTAAAAGATGTTTATTTTCATTTTTTAAAACTTTTTATGTTTTGTTTAACTTCCTTTATAGTACATTTAAAATTTCTTTTTGTTTTTCCTTTTGCAAGGGTTTAAAATTTTGGTACAAAATTTTTTTTTTTAACTTTTAATCATGACAAAAGTATGTTGACAATAATGTGTTTAGGGTTTGTCTTTTATCGTAAAGTTTATAATATGTTAGTTTTTGTTTTTGGGTTTGTTTTACTTTCCTTTTTTGCGTTTGTATTTTTTAACAGTTTATGTTCAAAATTGTAATTAATTTATTAGTTTAATTTATCTTGTAATCAACATGCACGGGAATCTTATTTAATTATTTTTTTAAATATTAATACTTTTTATATATTATAAAGTTTATTTAAATTTTACATTCATTATATAGTTTTTTAAATTATTTTTTTTATTATATTTTTTTTTTTTTTAGTATTTTATTTTTTTATTTATTTGGGGGTATTATTTTTTTGCTTTGGCTCTATATTTATTATTTTAAATGATGAATCCCTTTTCCTGCTTTTCCCAGCGATTATAACTGTGCTACTAGTAATGATTCATCACTTTCAGATTCAGAGCCCCCTTGAAGTTTAAATGTAAAAAATATTTATAAAACCCCGTCTAAATCTCTTTCCTTTAGTCCCATATCAACGCCAGATTTGAAAACCGGGCCATTTTACTGATCTTCTGCATTTTTTGGGCCCCTCCGGCGTAGGTTGGGATTGTATACTCATTCCGGGGATTTGGGTTTTAAAGCCTTCTCTTTTCATCTGTTAGCTACCTTTTATTCCAGGATAAAGCTTTTTTCGCAACGATCGAAACTCTGCAAGGTGGTGGAGGTGTTTGTATATACCTTCCCCCAACAATATACCTCCCGGCATCATTAAATGTTTCTTAATGATTTCTTTAGGAACGCTTGAATATCTTTTTTTTAAAATTTAAAGTTACACCCGTAAAAAAAATCCTTTTGGGGGTTTTGTATTCCCCGAATGAAAAAATTTAAATTTTTTTTCAAACTTTGGAAAGTGTCCTGGAATTTTTCTATCACCACTTTAAAAATGAGCATGTCATCTTTTATGGGCGTTTTAAAAATACATGTTGTTAAAAATGTTCCCCTAGATCGGATTTTTTAAAAGCTTTGGTATGAGTCTTACAATTTGCTTTTGGCTTCCCAAATTGACTTTTTCCCACCCAAATCATTTTCCTAACTCCCCAGGCCTTTTCATTGATCTCATGGCTGTCTCTAATTAATCTTTTTTTTTTTCTCATGGACAAATGACGCGCCATTTTTTTTAAACGATTTAATATATCTTTCTATAAACTTTCCCCTCCAAAGGGTTTAGAGAAAAAACCCCTTTTTTCCGCAATTTTAAGCATAGGGACCTTGGAACGCTTGAGGGAGGATGGAGTAACATCGATTTTGGGGGTTTCTTCCACATTTCATCAAATTTAATTTTGACAGGGGGTTTGGGACTTTTAAACTTTTTTAAACGGGATTTTGCATTTATGACAAAACACGCTCCTTTTTAAGGGACCAGTTGGGCATAAAACCCATGCACCCGCTCCCTGGTTAACACCCGGGTTATTAGAGGGAAACTATGGGGGTAAGGGGTTGACAGAGCCAAGGCTAAAAAACAAAAAGGATCCTTCCCAAAGAAAAATTCGCTCCCTTAACAAAAAAACCGGGGCTTTTTTTAACCCTTTGCAATAGAATGTGTAGGGATGAAAAAACGTCCGTTACATTCAAAAAGCACTACCCAGAATCTCAGCCCAAGCACAAGTTTGGAGATTCTTAGAGTCATTAGGGGGTAGGTTTAATTTCAATAATACTCATTCCGTAAATATAAATCTCCAAAATTAATTATTTTTTTACAACTCCACCTTTAAATATAAGCCCCCAAATTTAAAAATTTAAACTCTTAAGATTTTGTCACAAATTTTTTCCTACCAGACTTTTAACTCCCTTTTTTTTCAAAATGTTTCTGAAGATGATTTAGGAAGTGTTTTCAAATCTATTTCCTCTAAAGCCATTGGAAAATGACTATCTCCCGTCTCGACAGATTCTCCCGGTTGGAAAAACCCTTTAAAAACCCGTGGTCACCCACTAATAAATTTTTCACTTTACAAGTAATGTTTTTTTTCCCGGCTCAGGGGGAAGAAGGGGTATGCGTTCCCTTACCCCAAAACTTTTCCCAAACCCCAATTAACCGTTGCTGAAATCGGCCCATATTGTTTTTTCCGCTCCCATCCAAAATCCTTGAATTTTTTTCGTTTTCAAAATCAAAATTCATGGTTTTCCCTTCCCCTTTTAAAAATCTTTTTATGTCCTTAACCCAAAACTGGCTTTTTTCCCTCCCTAAAACCAACAGGGACAAAAAATTTCTGCCGGGGGCCGGGAAAAATTCATTTTTAGGACATACGTTTGTGCCAAAGGGTTTCACCAAGCTCACCGTGATGGGTAAAAAAATTGATTTCAGCAGCGCCCTTTTTAAATTTTGTTTTATTTTGATATACTTCTGGGCATCTTCCCCCGCAGCCCAAAATCTCTTCTCCAGGGTTTTCAACTGGGTTTTTGTTCATATCTCTTGGTCGGGCGGGTCTGGGAACATCATGGTTGGAAACCCCCAAAAACCCGGGTTTTAAAAAAACCCCTCTCCAAAACCTTTTTTTTTCTTTAAACCTCTTTTTTTTTTTTTATTTTTCTATAAAAAACTTCCAAAAAACACTTTTTTCTTTCTTGCTTTTTATTTAATAACTTTCAAAAATATAAACATTTTTAAATTTTTTGGGTTACCTAAGGCCTCGAAACTTTTTAAACCCAAGGAAACTTATTTCTATTTAAGGGGGGTTTTGGCCCGAATTTATTTGGCTTTACTAGTTTAAACCCCCAAAAATCGGCCCAAAACTTTATTATTGGTTTGTAATAAAAGATTAAGAAAGGGGTAGGGAAACAGGGTTTTTTTTGGAAACTCAACGGCCCGAAAATTTTGTATTCCCGGGGGGGGGGTTGAAAATTAAATACTGTAAAAACATAAAAAATTTAGGCCTTAATTTTTTTACAGTAAATGTCCCTTGGGACTTCAACCCAAAAAATTAAAGATATTAGCCAAAAAGGGATTTCATTTCTCTTTTCCCTTCTCTCAAGGCCCCTTTTCCAATATTTTTTCCCCCCCCTTCACCCAAAAACCAAAATTATGCTTGCGCAATCCCCTTTTTTTTCCTGCCCAAATTTTGATAAGGGGGTTTTTTAATTTTTGGGGGCCGAGGAAATTTTTAAACAAAGCCCCAGAGCGTTTCAAAATCTCGCCCAAAAACGATTTTAATCTTTGGTTTTCTTTAAGGTTTTACCACGTTTTCTCAATTTCGGGGCCCAGTTTTAAATTTGGGTTCCCATCCGCCCTTTGCCGGGGGTATTTCCCCAACTTAAAACTCCTTTTTTTAAAAATTCCTTTAAATTTTGAAAATTTTCCTCCTTTTATCTCCGCTCTCGTTTTAAATACTTCCCACTCCCACACGTCTAGGCGGGTGTGTGTCAACCGGAAAAATAGACCATACCTAAGAGTAAAACTAAATTAACCTTTCCCGAAATTTTTTTTCAGTGTATGCTTGGGGAAAAACCCTGGTGGAACCCAAATTCCCCCAAACCATCCAAAATAGTCCAACCATAAAATTTTTTTAAATGTCAATTAAAAAAGCACTTACCGCCTAGTTTAAACGAGGTAAATTTAAAGTTTTTATTTTCAGACAGTCATCAATTTTGATTTAAACCCTTTTTTTCAAGGCCCCAAGGGGGTTATTTTTTAATTTTTTTTTATTTTTTTATTATTTTTTTTTTTTTTATTTTTATTTTTTATATATATATATTTTTATAATATTTTTATATAGTAAAAAATATATTTTAATTTTTATATTAATTTTTTATTTTTTTATTTTATTTTTATTAAAAATATATTTTTTATATAAAATATTTTATATTTTTATTTTATTTTTATAAAAATATATATATATATATTTTTAGGATTTTTATATATTTTTATTTTTTATTTTATTTTATTCTTATATATTTTTATTTTATATATTATTTTTATATATATATATATATATTTTATTTTTATATATTTTATTTTTATATTTTTTATATGTATTTTGTAGGGGTTTTGTTTTTTGTAATTTTTTATATTTATTTTTGGGTTTTATTTTATGTATGTTTTTTTTATGGTTGGGATTTATTGTTTTTGGGAATATTTATTATTTTTAATAAGTAAGTATTTTGGGATTTTAAAAATAGTTCCCTATTTGTATTTTATCAAAGTTTTATTTTATGTTTTGGGCATATAATTTAATTATTTTATGTATTTCTAATTTTTAAAAATTTGAAAAATTTTTTGTACTTTTTTATTCTTACCCCCTGGCCCCTTTTTAAAAAATCATCCACCCACCATTTGGGGTTGGGGTGGAAGAGATCTCTTATAGGGAAAAGTCCAACCTTTATGTACTTTCTTTTTCTTTTTTTTTTTTGTTTTTTACGCTTAAGGGGTTTTTTTTAGTAAAAATAAAGATATTATATTTTTATATATTTTAAATATATTTTTAATATTTTATAATATATATATATATATATATTTTTATATTATTTTTATATATATTTTATATTTTATATATTTTTATTTTTATATAATTTTTTTTATTTTTTATTTTTATTTATTTTTATTTTTTTAATATATAATATTTTAAATTTAAAATTTTTTAAATTAAATTTAATATTTTAAAATTAATTTAAAAAATTTTATTTTTTTTATATATATTTCATGTTTTTATTTTGTGTGTGTTTTTTTGTGGAGGTTTTACAAGGATAATATAGGGGGATAAATGGGGATTCTTTCCCCAAATTTTTAAAAATTCATTAAGGCCCCATACGGAACCGGGAAACCCTTTTTCTTGTCCCTTTGGGGAAAAATTTTAATATTTAATTCGTAAAATTTTTTTATTATTTTCGCCGGGCGGGTTTTGTCGCCCTGTCGGGGTTTTTGGACGTCGGGTTTTTGGGGAAAGGGGGCCCCCTCAAGTCCCCTTCTCGGTCTTCGTTTACCGGGGAAAGGTTGTCGGGTTTTTCAGCGAAGAAGTTGCCTCTCAGAAATGAACGGCCGAAAAAAAATGCCCCCAGCCGGGGGGTTCCCCCTCCCGTTCGCCCCCCACCAGACCTCCTTCGGACGTTTGGGGCCCGGGGGGTCGGGGCCAACCCCCCCCCCTCGCGCCTCGGGACCTCTCCCGGGAAAAGGGAACTTCGCGGGCACCGCTTCTGCGCGGAGGCATGCCCCTTATCGGTCCCCCGGGCCGGGCCGCAACCGACTCCCCGGGCTTTTGTCAGTCTCCCCCAGTTTTGGGGATCAAATGGGGTTGGGCCGTTCTATTGGGCCAGGCCCGCTTTTGGGGGCCCAACTCTTCCCGGAAAACTAAAGGCCCCGCGGGCTTGAAAGGGGGGCGGCCTTCCACGGTGTTTCCCGGGCCCCCCAAATGGGCCCGGGGGCTCAGTGCCCCCCGCGGGTGTTGTTACCACCTCCCCGCGTGGAACAGACCCCAAATATAACGCCGAAGGGGCTTCCAGGCCCGCCAGCTAAGAAGTACAACCCTCTAAGAGGGGTCCCCGGTTTTTGAGGGGGGGCGGGGCCCAGAACTCAGCCGGGATTTTGGGACATGATCCTTGTGGCCCATTTGCGGCAGCGTTTGGGGCTATTTTCCAAGTCGTTGCCTTTTGGGAACCCCTTTTGTTTTGTTCCCCAACGATAAAGAGAAAGGAAAAGAGCTCGCCCCAGCGCCGAAAACCGCAGATACGGGATGGAGGAGGCCCCCGAATTAGCCCT
>JAXRJS010000143.1:0-44921 GCA_037127375.1 Dione juno | reverse complement strand
TACATTAACAATTATTTGGCCAATATCGGAAAACATCTAGCCGAAAATATATTTCTTAACTTCCCTCAGGCAGCTAAGCCTCTTTTATGAAATCAACATTGTTTTCTTTTGCTCTGCTTGAGACAGATACCGAGGAAGTGGAATCTGTTATTATGAATTTAAAGTCTGACAGTGCCCCTGGATGGGATAACATTACAACAACTTTTTTAAAACTAGCTCGACATATGCTCATTCCAACTATTTGTCACCTGGTGAATCTATGCTTCAAAAAAAAGGGAGTCTTCCCTTGCCTATTAAAAAAGTCTACAATAACCCCAGTATATAAAGGAGGCGACAATACAAGTAACTATAGACCTATCTCAGTGCTGCCAGCCTTCGCTAAAATCATAGAAAAGATATTAAACTCCAGACTCTACTGAATTACATGGAAAAATTTAAAATTATTTCCAGCTTACAATACGGATTTAGACGCAACAAAAATACAGAAGATGCTATTGTAGCACTGACCTCTCATATCACTGAAGTTCTTGATAAAGGCAAGAAATGTTTAACTATCTTTTTAGATCTTACAAAGGCTTTTGACACGGTATCTGTTCCAATACTCTTAAAAAAGCTGGTAATCATAGGCATTAGAGGCACTCCACTATTAATATTTAAAGACTACCTCAGCAATAGGAAACAGAGGGTTAAAATTGGGGATTATGTAAGCAGTAACTCTTTAGTAAGTTTTGGCGTCCCACAAGGAAGCGTCTTGGGGCCCACGCTTTTTCTACTTTATATTAATGATTTATTGTCTCTGAACATTGATAATGGTAGAATTTTTGCCTATGCAGATGATACCGCAATTGTCTTCTCCGGTCCTTCATGGAATGCCGTAAAATTGTCTGCAGAAAAGGGACTTGAAAAATATACTTCTGGCTCAATTGTAACTTACTTACTATTAACATAGATAAAACAAACTATTTCTACTAAATGGTTTTCAGGCTGAGTTCTGTTATTAACCTAAAGCACATAGGTTAATAACAGAACTCAGCCTGAAAACCATTTTAATATCGAGCTGCATAACTGTCTGTATGATAGCTCTAATATTTGTGATTGTGCTACATCGGTTCTGAGTATAGTATCTACTGCCAAATATCTTGGTATTATGCTGGATCAACGATTAACTTGGCACCCACATATTGATTTTAGCAGTTCTAGAATTCGCAAGCTTATCTGGATATTTAAAATTCTAAGACACGTGACAAATAAAAAAACTGTTAACTCAAATTTATATCACCCTAGCGCTACTAGGATATTGTAACCCTATATGGGGTGGTGCATCTAAAATGAAATTCCTCCAATTAGAAAGAGCACAGAGATCCTTGTTAAAGTCATGGTGCATGGTGGCCTGCCTGTCTTTAATAGTGCATGGTGGCCTGCCATTAGAACCAGGCTGGCTGAGGAAGGCTGTCCCGACAATTTACGCAGAGTGATCGACAGCTATCTCCAGGACCGGAGTGTGACAGTAGGGTACGCAGGTGCTGAATACTCAAAGATTACCACCAAAGGCTGCGTACAGGGCTGCGTATAGACAGGTTGAGCACATGTTGAGCATAGGTGGCCCCATCCTTTGGAACCTGCTACTGGACCCCCTACTCCAGGAGCTAGATCGTAAGCGGGTCCAATGTCAGGCGTTCGCCGATGATGTGGTCCTGGTGTTCGACGGTGACTCTGGTCTGGAGTTGTCTCTGGAAGTCAATGCCGCTCTCGAACTTGTCCAGAGGTGGGGTACTGCCAACAAATTGAAGTTTGCGCCACACAAGACAAAGGCAATGGTCATTACTCGCAAACTGAAATACGATACCCCGCATCTGAACATGGCCGGGATCGACATTGAAATTTCCAGAGAAATCAAGATACTCGGACTCGTGATCGACGACAAGCTCACCTTTAATTCCCACCTTAATAAACTAAGCGTAAAGGTGGTGAATATTTTTAAGCACATCTCCAGGACTGCGAGAACAAGCTGGGGTCTCCAGCTAGAGGTCCTCAAAATCATTTACACTGCCGTAGTCGAGCCAGTGATCCTGTATGCCGCAAGCGCGTGGGCGCCTGCAGCAAAAAAGTTGGGAGTGCGGAAACGCCTGGACGCAATTCAGAGAGGATTCGCCCAAAAAATCGTAAAGGCACACCGAACTGTCTCCCTGAACTGTCTCTCGATCTTAGGATCCAAGAGACAGCCGCCCTTTATGAGACCAAAAAGGGCCTATCCGAAGCAGTACTTGGGGATAGACAGGTTGAGCACAGAGTCGGGCCTTACGAATTGTGGCATCTTGTTGAGCAAGCAGCTCTCCTTTTTACTAGCCTGGAAGACCAAGAGCAAGTAGAAAGCTACAATTGCCAGGCAGTGCGAATGTATACAGATGGGAGTAAGCTTGAAGGTGGGGTTGGAGCGGCCGTTTCCGTATGGAACAATGCCGCGGAAACCAGAGCCTTCAAGCTGAAACTCGCTTCGCACTGCTCTGTCTACCAGGCAGAGCTGCTTGCCTTATGCAAGGCGTCCTCACTTATGCTGGCAAGTCCGGCTAGCTCTTTTGGTCTGTATTCTGACTCCAGGTCTTCGCTGGAATCAATAACAGGCCACAGATCCCTCCATCCCTTAGCAGTGAAGACAAGGGACAATATAAACGATTGTCTCGCCCAGAACAAGACTGTCTCCTTGTTCTGGGTCAAAGCCCACGCGGGACTGGAGGGAAACGAGCGCGCGGATGAGCTAGCGAAGCAAGCTTCCCAAATTAAAAAAAGGCCTGACTACGAGGCGTGTCCGATCTCCTTCGTTAAACGGATTCTTCGCCAGAATTCGATTGACGAGTGGGATCGTAGATACAAAGTCGGCGAAACAGCTGCAGGCACAAAATTGTTTTTCCCGGATGCAGGAGGCGCATACAGGATCATAACTAAACTCAGGCTGGATAGCGTCCTGACGCAAATTTTTACCGGCCACGGTGGGTTCTCCGAGTACTTGTACAGATTCAAGTGCAAGGGTGACCAGTGCATCGTGCATCTGCCAGCCTGGGATCGAAGAGACGACACACATAATCTGTGACTGTCCCGTCTAAGAGAATATTATAGGGAACCATCATACCAATTTTCTTAATCATACCATTATAAACAACCGAGGAAACCCAAATTAACCACAACACTGAATTCTAGCACCGTAGATAGACGCATAAAAACCGGGTTTCAAATAGGTTCCAGTCATCACAGCCGTTTGGGATTCTACATACTACATTTTTTTGGAACCACCTTCCAAATATAAAAAACCGCACCAAAATTGTCCCAGAAATAAAAAAGGGCAAATTGACTTATAATTACGTAAAACACTGTATTGGAAGCGAAATACAAAGATTGAAAAACTCAGAAAACTACTTTTAAAATCTATAACTCCGGAAATAGAAAATATAGCGGGATGCGGTCGTCACCAAAAAGGTTTTAATACAGCATAGGACAATATTCTATGGGAAAATAATTTTCCCCCCTGCAACACAGAAACCCCCCTCCCCCCTGAAACCTGCAAGAAAGAAAAAAAATTAAAGAACATTAGTAAGTAAGTTAAAAAGCTAGACTAAACATATAAATATAATATTAAGTAAATGTCAACAACTTAGATTTCAACCCACACTATGCAAGATATATTTTCTCTAAAGCTAATTTTAAAGACATTAACAAATTCTTAGAAGACGTAAATTGGTCCGAAATACTTAAAAAACACGACGATTATAATGATATGGTAGAAATATTGTATTCTTTTGTCAGATCCTCAATTGAGCTTAATATACCCAAAATTTTTAAGAAAAATACTCGAAAATATCCCCCTTGGATGCATAAGATCCTTATAAAAAGAATTAAAGAGTAAGAAAGGCTCAGATTAAGATACAAAAAATATAAAAATCCAATGAACGAAATATCACTGAAAATTCTTGAAAATAGATGTAGTGAATTGTCTTTAAAAAGTTACAAGAAGTACATTGAACGTTCCGAAGATAGTATTAAAAATAACTTGAAATATTTTTGGTCTTTTATCAAAACTAAAAAAGGTAATTGGAATCATACTTTTCCTAAAATGATGACTAATAATAATGTTAAAGTTTTTGGTGGCAAACAAATTTGCGATTCTTTTGGGTCACACTTCTCTTCAATATTTGACATTAATATTATTAATAAAACTACCAGTTTTCGTGTTTTACGACAGACTGACAATTTATTGGTTCCTTTACTCAATACACAGGTAAACAATAATACAGATAACAAATGACATATTTTGATATTAGTTCAATACCCCCACTATATAAAAATAAAACTTATAAACATTACTTCTGTTGCACTTCCATTACATTTACAAATTTATGATGTTTTACATGGCTTAAAGCTTTAGTAAATATATCTGCAGGCATATGAGTCGTTTCCAAATACTCAATCTTAACAATATTATTATTTATACATTCTCGACCAAAATGATATCTAATGTCAATATGCTTTGACCTATTACGAAAAAACAGGATTATACAACAATTTATGAGCACTTTAGTTAACATTAAATATTACAATACACTGAAAACAACCAGTTATTTCCTTATTTAATTTATTTCTTATATAAATAGCCTCTTTACAGCATTCAGATATACCTACATACTCTGCCTCAGTACTTGACAATGCAACATTCTTTTGCTTTTTACTTCCCCAAGATATAACACCATCCGAGAGAATTAAACAGTACCTTGTGCAGGATTTTCTATCTAATATGTCATTACCCCAGTCTGAATCTACATAGCCTACTATTCCCTTGTTAATATTATCATCTGTTCCACAATATTTAATACAATATTTTTTTGTTCCTTTAAGATACTTAAGTATACGCTTAGCATGAATCCAGTGCTCTTTGCTATAGCAATCATTAAATTGGCTCAAATAGCCAACTGCAAATGCCATATCAGGACGGGTTAGTATTGCTAGATACATTAAACAACCAATCAATTGCTGATAAGGTAAACTTTTATCACAACTTTTATCCTTAGTCAATTTTAAGCCACATTCCATTGGGGTTTCTACAGTTTTACAATTAACTAAATTAAATTTTAATAACTATTGATCAATATAATTACTTTGATCCAAGGTTATAATTCTATTTTTCTTATCATAACAAACTGACATACCAAGAGAGTTTAAACTGAGATGCTAATAGAGATTTTAAATTATCAGTTTCCTTACTATTGTTTAAAAAAACAAAAAAGTCGTCAACATACAGTGCAATAACAGTAACATTTTTACCTTCATTCTTTAAATACAAACAAGGCTCATATTTTGACTTTGAAAAACCATTACCAATTAAACAAGGTATGCCGTAATGACTGCCGTAACCCATATATGGCTTTCTTTAGTCTTAAAACTTTCCCAGAATCTGAATTATTAAACCCTTCTGGAAATTGCATATATATGGTTTCCTTAAGGCTGCCATTCAAGAATGCTGTAACTACATCTAAATATACTATGTCTAGTCCAAGTTTCACTGACAAAGCAAATAACAATCTTAGTGTACTGTTTTACAACTGGTGAAAATGTCTTATTATCGTCCACACCAAAATGCTGGGTAAATCCTTTAGCCACGAACCTCGCACGAAAACGCACTTTATTATCACACTCAACCTTTTTTCTAAGTACCCACTTACACTGCACAATAGTAGTGTTATTAGGAACGTCTACTACCTCCCAAGAATCATTTTCCTTGAAACTTTTTAATTCTTCCTGTACTGCCAGTAACCAATGATTTCTCTCAGGTCCCTCTAGTGCATTTTTAAGTGTTAGGTCAGTTACACAGGCTACATTGTTCTCTGTGTAGCAGATACCGCCAAAGCCATACCTGTTTGGTGCATGTTTTACTCTTACAAGTCTATCACGTAATTCAGGTACATAGTCTGAATCTGAAAGGCTGCTCACTGTTTCGTCTATCACTGTTCATCATCTCTGCTAGTAAATATTTTCCTTTTAATTAAGCAATCACTGTTCACATGACCTAATCTGCGATGCCAAGTAAGACCTGTTGCAGTAAGACCTGCTGCAACAAGCATCTCTTTCATATTTAATTTATACACTCCATTTGTCAAAGAAGCAGTAGCAACTAAATCACCACTATTGTTGTAGATGTAACAACTATTCTGTGTAAAATTTACCTTGTTGCCTCTCTGTATTAACTTGCTTACTGAAATGAGACTCGTTGTCAAATTTGGAACGCAATACACATCTTCAATATTAATATCCACTTCACTGTCTTTGACTAATGTGACTATTTTAACATCGCCGGCACATGTAACTGACATGTAACTGAAACAGTTCCCTTATTTGCTACCATTATTTCTTGTTTAACTTTACGATATCTACTGGTGATCCAATCTGGATTAGCGGTTAAATGAACAATAGCACCCGAATCAATGTACCAGTCATGTTTATTAAAACTGCTACTTAAAAACAGCTGAGAATGCATTCGTTTTGCTACTATTATTCACTTTAGTTTTATTTATGTTCGGGCATTGCGTTCGATAGTGTCCAATTTGTCTACATCGGTAGCATCTAACATCAACAGTTTTAATGTTGGCACTACTTGACTTGGAACCGCCATCTTTATTGCCACTCATTTGTTTGCGTTTATGTTGGCTATTAATTTTTGACACAGCAAATGCGCCCTCTTCATAATTACTACTTCCGTTTCCTGGTTCCATATTAAGAAGCTTGCTTTTAATGGCGTCCGTTGTTACTTGAATGCCTGAATGCTCTATAGCCATTATCATAGGTGAGTATTTTCCAGGCAATCCAGCTAGTAGCAAGGAACCAATCCACTCGTCATTAATTAAAATCCTGTTCCACAAAGCTTCTGACCCGTTTCAATTATCTGCGTAACGTACGAGGTCATGGAACTGCAACCCTCCAATCGAATGGATATCAAATTCCGTAAAAGACTTATTCTTCTAGTAAAACCAGAATCATCAAAGAGCGACTTGAGTTTGTTCCATAGCTCTTTCGTAGTGTTTACATTCTTTATATGAACATGTAACGATGAGTCTATTGTAAGTATTAATTTCGCCTTCGTCTTGGCGTCATCGGCGGCCGATATTTTACATTTCTGCCGCAAACACCCACTCGTCGTAGTTTTCTCTACCACGTAACTTGGGCACACTTACAATATAGTTTGCCGCCATTTTCTAACCGGCGACGAAACACGTAAAACTTTGAAAACTTTTTGTTCTGTATGTATACAGAAATTTGCCGAACTAATTTTGCGAAACACGATAATATATCGAACTGTAATTACTTTACGTTATTACTTTCACAACTAAATCAGTCTAACAGGCAAATTCTGGGCCCATAACCTATTAATAAAACTACCAGTTTTCGTGTTTTACCACAGACTGACAATTTATTGGTTCCTTTACTCAATACACAGGTAAACAATAATACAGATAACAAATGACATATTTTGATATTAGTTCAATAAATATACATGTGCCATACAACACCAACGACATATCCAAATATCAAAGTCAAATCCTAATAGTCCAAGGCTCAAATTTAGAAAAACTAATTTTACTTTCTTTTTTTTTAAATTCACAGTCAGGTATATTAACCCATAGGTGCAGTGGTCAAATCCTAATAGTCCAAGGTTCAAATTTAGAAAAATTAATTTTACTTTCTTTTTTTTTAAATTCACAGTCAGGTACATTATCCAATAGGTGCAGTAGTCAAATCCTAATAGTCCAAGGCTCAAATTTTGATAAATTTTATTTTTTCTTATTTTATTTTACACAATCGAACATTAACATTTTAATTCTATCGTTTCCTATCCTAGTTTAGCAGTAATTTTTCTGTTTATTTATTTCATTAACAAATTACACGGAAACTGACAAGATGTTGCGCACTCCAACAAAGGAATCAAAACGTTCACCTGCGGAAACCCGAACTGATACCCTCGAATGTACTACAAAGTGACGCAACGACAGACTGTAGATGTAACAGCCCCGATTTTCCCCCTCTAATTCTGGAAATGTCCTCAGACAGGGACGCGGACACCCCTACAACAGAACCCCCTAAAACTCAAAAAAGACCTAAAAGTAAAGTTAACAAACTACTAAAACCCCTTCCAGCCTCAGCAGATAGCGTGAACGACTTAAGATCGCTAAACTTAGTTATAACAAGGCTCTCCAAACCAATAATTTATGTCATCGAAGAAAACCGTAGCGTAACTTCCGAGAACAAAAAGTTTATTATACAAGCAGCAGCCGAAATGCAGAGGGCCACCGACATTCTTTCGGAGTTGTTATCAAATTCCGACCCGCAGACACACAGTGACTTAGCTCAAATCCCACTTGCACCGCCCGTTCCGACAGCCATTGTAAACGAAAATGATAATCTAAAGCAAGAAATAGTCTCAGCAATGAAGGAGGAAATCTCCAAACTCAAAGCTGAGCTACGTATTGAATTAAATTCGAATCCCACCCCTTCTTATGCCCACATAGCTTCGCCTAAACCCCATAACCCACCTGAGAAATCAACAAAAAATAAATTCAAACCCGCAATAATCATCTCAACAGTAGAAGCTGTCAGCAGCAAGCACGAAGTTATAAATAAATTTAAAGAGAGCATATATTTTCGGAACAAAAGCTATGCTCCCACTAGAATACAAAAGGTTGCAAATAACAAGATCAGAGTAGAATTTGAAAACGAAAGCCAATATACGGAGACCCTCACTCACCTTAAGGATTCCCCAACATTTAGCGCCGAACCTGCCAAAAAGCTAAGTCCGATGATTATCCTCAAGGGAATATCCAATGATATCCCTCTTGAGGACCTCACATCCATAATCTTACAGCAAAATGAATCAATAAAGAGCCTTGTTATGGATAGGGATAGCGATCTTAAGTTAAAATTTAAAATAAATAATAATAGAAACAATACCTACCTCTACAACGCTGTATTCATAGTCAGCCCCAAGGTGTGGCGCGAGGCCACGCAACTGGGCAGACTGAATATAGATCACTAAAGGGTGTACGTAGGCGATTTCTCGCCATTTATCCAATGTTACAAGTGTCTGCAGTTTGGGCATATCAGTAAAAACTGTCTGTCCGACTGCAGGCCCTGTGCACATTGTGCCGACGTCTCCCATCAGATCTCCAATTGTCCACACGTGACCAGCAAGGAAAAGCAAAATTGTTTTAATTGCTTAAATACAATAGGAAAACTAATAGTAACATTAAGACCGACCATATTGCCACATCTATAAATTGTCCAACTATTAAATATATGTTTAACCAAATTAAAGCCAAAACCGATTATGGATACTAAAGTTAAAAATGCAAAAAACAGGGATAAAATTACAAACGGATTAAAATTTATTCAATGCAATGTTGGACGCTCGTATCTGTGGCAGTGCGAATTTATTGAACACTTTATAAAATTTAAGTACGATGTGGGGATAATATGCGAACCCTATGTCGGCAAGCACCTTCAAATGAGGGCCATAATAGGATACGACATTTTCCAGACAGCTATTAATGGAGAAAGAGTTAAAGCTTGTATTATCTTAAGGCGTGGATTGGGAGCAGCTATCAGTCTCTCGCAATACGCCTCCCCAAATATTAGCGCTGTGCAGTTGGGAATCCAAGGCCGCAAGCTAATAATCACCAGCACGTACATCGAACCCAATGAAGACCCGGGAGACACACTAGCTAGGTTAGAATGCCTAGCTAAAGCACACACAAACGACTGGCTAATTATTGGCGGTGACCTAAATGGATGGCACACCACGTGGGGAAGCATATTTAATAACAAACGTGGAATCGATATCAACAACTTCATAGTATCAAACGAACTAAGCCTATGTAACGAAGGCGATACTCCTACATTCGCTAGTATCACCCACAACACACTTAGAACTTCCATAATAGACCTTACAATAGTTTCCACATCGATAGTCAACAAAATCAAAAACTGGAAGGTTCACGAAACGGCATGCCCCTCTAGTGACCATCAAGCAATAGATTTCAATCTCGATATTCTGCCTAAAACAATAAGAAAAAATAAATCTACAACAACTGGACAAAATTCGAGGAGGTTTTATTGAACAACATTACGAGGGCAGGACTAACGGAGATAAGTATTGATCACACAACTGAAACATAACTGGACGAACTGACAAACAGACTCACAAAAACTATACAAAAAACTTGTGACGAAACTTTACCAAGAAAAAACAATAAAATTAAATACATACCATGGTGGAACCAAGAATTACAAACACTAAAGCTGAAACTTATCCAATTACACCATAGAATCAGTGATCTAGTCAAAAGTAAAAAACCAATAGGAAATATATTAAAAGAACGTGGTACAATTAAAAAACAGTACGCTGAGGCTATAAGCAAAGCCTCCACAGAAAACTTTAAAGAATTCTGTAACAGCCAAGGCAAGGAGGACGTGTGGTCGGTCACCAACAGAATTATTAAAAGCTCTCCTCAACAGAAACCACCGTTAACACTCTCTCTTAACGGTTCATATACCAAATCTGCCACAGAATCAGCAAACCATCTTATTAGTAACTTCTATCCTGATGACACCATAGATTCTCTTCCAGCTCACACCAATACTAGATTATCTTCAAACGAACTCCCAGATACTTAAGATGATTTTAACTTTACCGAACTAGAAATCGAATCAGCTCTCAGATCCATGAGTCACAAAAAGGCTCCTGGACCTGACCACCTCACGGCGGACATATGCCTTGCCGCCTATAGAACCCTCCCAAACATATTTACCCAATTATACAACCGTTGCCTCAGCTTGTCCCATTTTCCTGTATCGTGGAAAACCGCACACGTCATTGCTATAGCAAAACCTAACAAACCGAATCGCAATGACGTCGCATCGTATAGACCAATAGGACTACTAGACATTTTTGGAAAAGCTCTTAAAAAATAAATCGTGAGCAGACTCAACCACCACATATACAGCAATAGCTTAGATAATCCTCGCCAATTCGGCTTTAAGATACAAAGGTCAACCATAGATGCATTACATTTCGCAACAAATAAAATTAAATCAGCCTTAAATAAGAAAAAACTAGTAATTGCAATTTCATTGGACATCAAAGCTGCGTTTGACAACGCTTGGTGGCCAGCCCTTCTCCAAAGACTCTTACATATTAAATGCCCAAAAAACATATTCAAATTAATTAAACATTACCTCTACAATAGAAAAGTTGTATTAAATTTTGCTGATGCCGTAGCTACCAAATATATGACGAGAGGATGCATCCAAGGATCTGTGTGCGGACCAGTCTTCTGGAATCTCATCTTGGATAATCTCTTTGACGCTGGTCTCCCGGAGGACTGTCACATACAGGCTTTTGCAGATGACGTCCTCCTCGTCGTAGAATCAAATTCTGTTAAAAATCTCCAAGACGCTGCCAATAAAGCGTTAATACAAATCTTAGATTGGGGAAATAGTGTAAAACTAAACTTCTCCCCGGAAAAATCTCAATTAATCTCATTTTCAAAAAAAGCTAAAAGAGCTAAAATACAATTCAATAATCGACAATTAAAACATGAAACAGAAATTAAAATCCTAGGTATCATCTTAGATCACAAGCTCAACTATATTAAACATATTCATTACATAATAGCCAAAGCGCAAAAGCTATATCAAAAACTGTGTATTTTTACAGCCCCCACTTGGGGGGTGCATAGTCAAAATACATCAACAATATATAAACAGGTAGTCCAACCTATAGTTACGTATGCAGCGAGTGTCTGGGGATCGGCCTTATAAAACAGTCACTAAGAGCCTTAATAAATTTCAAAGAGGATTTGTAATTAGAATCATCAAGGGTTTCAGAACCGTTTCCACCACTGCAGCAATTGCTCTCGCTGAGTTGACCCCCCTACATCTTAAAATTTTGGAAGTACAAAAATTAGAAAACCACTAAAATCTTAAATGTAACAAAATTTCTGCCATCAGATATACCACTTCACAAGCCCACACCCCCTAAATATTTTACACATCCAGCCGACATTCCTAAATTAACAATACACAATGCAATAGACCAGGCAGAAGTAGACCGGACAACCGTAGATACCCAAATACAAATATATACAGATGGTAGTAAAGATAAAGACGGTGGAGTTGGTACTGCATATGTAATTTACGGTTATACTAGTGAGAAGATTACGAGGAAACTTAAGCTACATTCTAGCTGCTCGGTATTCCAGGCGGAACTCTTCGCCCTGGAGCGAGCTCTCGAATGGGTTATAAGAAACACTCGCAGCGGAAGAGTTTGCATTCTTTCTGATAGTATGTCAGCACTTCAAGAGATATGCAACACCAACTCCACCAACTCT
This sequence comes from Dione juno, assembly GCA_037127375.1. NCBI lineage: Eukaryota > Metazoa > Arthropoda > Insecta > Lepidoptera > Nymphalidae > Dione > Dione juno. Next base: position 32,499 of record JAXRJS010000143.1, on the reverse strand, counting down.
TTTGTAGTTAAAATTCATAAATATATGTCTTATACTAAATGTGAAATAATTCTAATATGGGTTAAGGCTCATGTAGGCATAATTGGAAACGAGGAGGCTGAAATTGCGGCTAAATCCGCGGCCAAGTCACACAAAAAACCAGACTTTGCAAAATTTCCAATTAGTCATAGCAAAAGATATATCCAAATCAACAATCAAAAAGAACATAATAATAGCTATATCAACTCAACACAGGGTGAGGCTACCAGACGGTGGTTTCCGGATTTGTCCGCTATATCCAGTTTCTACAACGTTAACCCACTCACTTTTGCAAATACCCAAATCTTCACTGGCCACTCTTATTCCAAGCAGTACCTATATAGATTTAAAATAATATCTGATAATAGATGTCCATGTAACTCAGACAAAGTACAAAGTATAGACCACCTCCTAAAAGAATGCCCCAACTATAGCTTACCACGGAAAAACCACGAACAACTTTGTGAATACCTAGATGTGTCTCCTTTCCAAATAGGAGACGTAAACGACGAAAATACGTTAAAATCCTTTAACACATACATAGACCATATCGTAAACACCTTAAAGGAATACAACAATACCTGACTTGATTGTAAAAAATGTCGTATCGGTGTAAATACAACTTAATTTTCTATTTTTCTTAGAAATACAATTATTTTATTGACCTTTTTAGCTATATAATTATATATTGTAATAATAATAATAATAAATAATGTAATAATAAATATTAATATAGTAAATAGGGGAAAAAAAATCTTATAATTGTTATGTATACAGTGCCTAATATCTTTAGTTGTATTTGATTAAAATAAAAAGGGTCACTAATGATTTTGCTGAACTTTGTATGTATATTACAAAAATTGTACATCTTCTGTATTCGTATGTAAATAATTATTATTATATCTTTTCATTTATATAGTATAAAGTTAGATATAAGTTAAAATCTAAGTCATAAATTGTATTTTGATTGTGCAATAATCTCAACTAAAATATTTTGCTGCACAACTATGTTTAAAATTCAATGTAAACAAAAGGTATAAAAAAAAAAAATAATAATAAATAAATAAATAAATATAATATAAATATTTTGTATTCGTATGTAAATAGCATTTATTTTGTTTCTTTTTCATTTTCATCATCGTGGCAGGAGATGTGAATGCCTGGAGTCACTGGTGGGGCAGCGTCTCCGAAAACCATCGCCGAGAAGAATACCATGCTTTCGCCACAGAGATGGATCTACACTTAATAAACACAGGTCACATACCAACTTTCGAGACATATATAGAGGAGGAAAGTTATTCAGGAGCTGTGTGGACGTGACTTTAATAAGTCAATCCTTACTCGGTAAAGCGGAGAACTGAAAAGTGGAAAGAAATCTAATAACATCGGACCATAATGCCATTACCTTCGCACTGCGCCTAGAGAGAGCACTAGAACCCCTAAAGGCAACGTGCCTTACACGCGCATATACAATACGAAGAAGGCAAAATGGTCGGATTTCACCACCAACTTCAAGGCCGCACTTGCTGAACACATTTCCACAGACCGAATCTAGACAGTCTCGAAGCCTGAGGAACTTTTTGAGGTGTTAAACATCTACACATCCATCATCCACGGAGCGTGTAAGAACGCGATACCAAAGACGAAGGTGTGGAAGGGCGATCCAAGGCCGCCCTGGTGGTCAACCACACTCAACCACTTGCAAAAGGACGTGTTACGGAAGAAACGCCGAATAAGAAACGCTGCACCCAGTAGAAGGCAATTCACAATAGACCAATACGTACTGGCCAAGGAATTATACCAACAAAGAGCGACCGAGGCAGCCACGCAAAGCTGGAAGGAATTCTGTACGTCGCAGGACCGCGAGAGCGTCTGGGACGGTCTCAACAGAGTCATCAGGAACACTTCCAAAAGACAAGAGGTTGTGCTCCTAAGGAATGTGGCGGGCGAAACACTATCGCCAGCACAATCTGCCGATCTCTTGGCAAAAACATTCTACCCTGAGGACTGTGTTGACACTGATACCGAATTGCAAAAGCGAGTCCGACACCTAACAGATGGCAGAACTCCAGCGGAGATAGGAGAACTATCGGAAGACGACCCTCCCTTCACAGATCCGGAACTGGAAATGGTTCTTTCCAGACAAAACTAAAAGAAAGCGCCGGGTCCTGACGGTCTGACATCCGACATATGCAGCGCGGCAATAAACTGCGACAGGGAGGTATTCATGGCGCTGACGAACAAATGTCTGGCGCTATCGTACTTCCTCAAGCTGTGGAAAATTGCCCACGTCTGCATCCTCCGCAAACCAGGTAAGGAAGACTACACTAACCCAAAGTCTTACCGCCCAATAGGACTTCTATCGATCTTGGGAAAGACGCTAGAAAAACTCCTAATGGAAAGATTGAAATGGCGCCTCCTACCTACTCTCCATACCAGCCAGTATGGATTTATGCCACAGAAGGGGACGGAAGACGCTCTCTATGACCTAGTTAATCACATCAGAAGCGAGATCAAAAAGAAAAATATAGTACTGATGATCTCATTGGACATAGAGGGCGCCTTCGACAATGCATGGTGGCCGGCAATCAAAAACCAACTGGCGCGAAAAAACTGTCCAAGGAACTTGTACAAACTAGTCATATCATACCTGCAGGACCGAAGAGTGACAGTAAACTACGCAAGGGAGAAAAGTGAGAGGGAAACCACGAAGGGCTGTGTCCAAGGATCTATCGGTGGACCGACCTTCTGGAATCTCATCATAGACTCTCTCTTGCGTAAGATGGAAACAATGAGAACATACTGCCACGCCTATGTGGATGATGTGGTTCTTGTCTTTTCTAGTCAGCAGACCAGCGAGTTGCAAAAGTCGGCTGAAAGCACCCTAGATGCCGTTCAGAAATGGGGTACGGAAAACAAACTACGCTTCGCAGCGCATAAAACCAATGCGATGCTAATGACCAAGAAGCTTAAGTTTGATACTCCGGTAATACACATGTCCGGCACTCAGCTGAACTTTGTAACGCAGATAAAACTGCTTTGACTCATAGTAGACTCCAAAATGACCTTCAACGAACATGTGTCTGCTTTCTGCAGAAAAGCAGCGGACATATATAAGCAGCTAGCATGCGCCACGAGGGTCACATGGGGTCTGAACGGTGAGATAATAAGAACCATATACGTGGCAATGATAGAGCCCATCGTTCTTTACGCAGCAAGTGCATGGTCCTCAGTAGCCGAGAAGTTGAAGATAAGAAATCAACTAGACTCGCTGCAAAGAGGCTTCGCCCAAAAAATCTGCAAGGCGTACAGAACGGTGTCTCTGACGTCGGCACTGGCTCTAGGCCTTCTCCCACTCGACCTTCGGATCCAGGAATCAGCGAACATGTACAAGTTCAAAAAAGGCCACCACGTCGGTCTCTTACCACCGGGACGCGAAATAGAGCGCAGAGTGGGGCCACTACACAATCCCCATCCACTCAAGACAACGGAGTATGTGCGCTTGGAGAACCTTAACCCACAATCCCTCAACGAACATTGTATAGACGGTCCCCTAATATTCACGGATGGCAGCAAGATTGAAGGAAAGGTAGGTGCTGCTTTATCGTGCTGGGACCAGGGCAGGGAAAAGAGATTCTCCACGTTTCGCCAGAGCCGCACAACACTGTCTTCCAAGCGGAAATGTATGCATTATATAGGGCCATAAAGATGGCGATAAAATCGAAGCAGAGCTCTACAAACATCCTAAGCGACTCAAGATCTTCACTAGACCTTCTCAGAGCCCCTTCGGTAATGCCCTTGAAATGAAGAAATACATACAGAGAATCCGAGAGGAAGGTAGGGATGTGCGGTTCTTCTGGTTGAGAACCCACGTTGGAACACCAGGTAACGAGAGGGCGGACGAATTGGCGAAAAAAGCAGCAACGACTAAAAAGACGTCACCAGACTATGATAAAGTACCGATCTCATATGTCAGAAGACGTCTGCGCGAGGACTCAGTCAACAAGTGGCAGGCCAGATACGACAACTCCCGGCCGGGTCTATACGACAACAACCGACCGGGTCAGTTACAAAAATCTTTCTACCGAACGTAAAAGAGGCGAACAAACTGGTAAGGAAGAACATACTCACGCCCACTGACACCCAAGTACTGACCGGTCACGGAGGATTCGCCGCCTACCTACATAGATTCCACCTAAAAGACAGTCTGTCGTGCATCTACGACCCACAATGTGAGGAAACGGCACTCCATGTAATCCTGGAATGACCGATATTTAGCCTCGAACGAATGACGCTGGAAAGTTACTTAAGACTTCAGCTGAACCAGCAGACACTCCACACCATCATGGAAAACGAGGCCGCCAGATCTCCTTTCCTCACTTTTGCAAGGAATGTTGCTGCAAAAGTCGCCAAAAGAAACAGCTCGCCCGCCTCGCACCAAGCACCACAAGAACAAACACCAGCACCAGTGCAATCGCCGCCGCCACCACCACCACCATCACCTCCACCACCGCCATCATCATCACCACAAACATCACCTTTACAAACTCAGCACACACCAATACCACCGACATCAACTCCCCAACTACCAACACCACCCGCTCCCACACCAATCACAGTTCTAAAAAATACACCAAAAATACTATTGGACTCATTAGGGCAGAAAGTCCGAGCCGTATCCAAGAAGGTACCTACATTACTCAGAAGAGGGCCTCAATCAATCTCACCAACACCATCCACCCAAGGCAGTTTCCTACAAATCATAGAGGATAGAGCTGCCGGCGGGGTGGCAGAACTACAAACGAGGAACATAGCCCTCTTCATGAGTGAACCAGAGGAACGGCTCGGCATATGTTTTTGTCGAGGCGAGGAGCCGGGAAATCTTGAAATGTCGCCGGGCCTTGCACTTCTCCTTAAAGGAAGCACAAACATAACGAGGATCAAGCGCAACACAATCAGTGCTTTAACAGTGTGCACGGGAGACGACCGACCATACCGCCTACTGCGTTTGCGAGATAAAGCAGTAGCAGTATTCGAAGGGGAGGGAAAGTCGCCATTCACACAGGTGAACTCGTTGCTTCTAATAAAAGGAGAAGAAGCAAGTGGAGGGACCCCCAGGTCCTGCCCCGAACCCAAGGGAGTTGCTGGTCCTCCTACTGGGCGCGTCCCCCGGGTGGCGGATAGGGGAAAACCACTCGCTCTTGCGGGCGAGTGGATCGGGAACTATTCCCGGCGCGGACCAAAACCAGCTAGGCATGGGCGTGCCTTTAGTGCAACATTATGCACACGGCCTAGGGGAGCATACCCCGACAGAAAAGCCCAGCTGTGGAACAGCCATTAATGAACATGATGATATCTCTGAAAACAACATTACCCCAGGAGGGTACCAGTCTCAACGAGGCTGGAGAATCCCTCCGTGCTACGGCACGCAGCCCCACCGAATCTGGGGGGGGGGGGGCAAGAAATATCATTGTGTTGACGGGGAGAGGCCCAAAAGGGGCGGAGTTGGCGTGGTGCCTGAGGAGGGCGGAGTTATTGTGGTGCCTGAGGAAGGTGTTGCATCTGAGAAGGGTACCGTTTTAATGGACACTTTGTCTGTGAGAGGTGGTAGTCCGGCATTAGGGCCGATAAATAAAGGCGTAACAATGAAGTAAGCGCAGGTGATAGTAGAACGGTTAGACCTGGCGGAAATATCGTCAATTGTCAGCGGAAGGTCAATGTCTACGTCATCTCGAGGCCGTTTCTGGGTGGCCTCGGACTCGGATGCGGAGAGTGGAATGTCTGTAGACCCACGGCACTCTGGGATGAGTGGTTCTCTTCGGAGAGATCGCAAAAGGCCCAGAAGCAGAAAAAGCCATTCTGGCTCGTCTGATGCAGAGGTGGATGACGAGAAGCCGAAGGCTAAATTGGCATCCACAAAACGGAGGTAGAGTCGTCCCAGCAGTACATTACCAAACATAAGTGGTACTGCAGAAAGACGATACGGATTTGACGCCAAAAGGGAGGAGCTTCGGCTTCGGGCCGAACAAGAGATGAAGAACATTGCTCTTGCTGTGCAGTCTAGAGCTAATTCTAGACTCGCAAATGCCTCTACCGAGCGCACGGCACAGCAAATGGAGGCCCCTTTGCTGCAAGACTTGCAACACCAAGTCTTGGATAACCTGGCTATTATAAACAGAGTCGCCAGCAGATCTGGCAACCTTAAGGGCACTTTCAGCACCGCGTCCGCTGGCTCCTGCCCCAGATGTAATGACCGATGGTTGGAACGTTGTGGTGCGAAAGGGCAAAAGGAAAGCAGCCGTAGCGCCAGCACAGCAGACCACGCAGAAGGCGAAAGAAAATAAGTCTCGTAAGCAGCCTAAGCTGCGGCTCCCTCGGTCGGCGGCGATAACACTGACACTGCAACCGGCCGCTGTAAGCAAAGAGCTGTCATACCGCGATGTCCTTACTCAGATCAAGCAGGGAATAAATCTAGAGGATCTGGATATAAAGGACTTGCGACTCAGAGTCGCCTCTACTGGTGCCAGGGTTCTGGAAATACCCGGCAGTAATAACAGGGACAAGGCGGATGCTCTTGCTCTACGTCTGCGTGGAGTTCTGGACTTTACCGACGTTTTGGTTGCGAGGCCGATGAAGTGTGCAGAGTTGCGTGTCAGTGGTCTAGATGACTCTGCAACTTTAGAGGAGGTGGCACAGGCTGTTAGCCGAGTGGGTGGGTGCGATGTCGAAGACATTAAGGTGGGAGAAATTTGACAAGACCGCAGTGGCCTAGGCGCAGCGTGGGTCCGTTGCCCTGTAATGGCAGCTAAAAAGATCGGTGGGTCTCGACTCTTGGTGGGGTTTGTTTCGGCTCGAGTGCAACTGCTGCAACCCTGAACGCAGCGTTGTTTCCGCTGCCATGATGTCGGCCACATGGCAGCGAAGTGCAGCATCACAGTAGATAGGAGTCAGCAGTGTTTTAGGTGCGGCCAAACCGGGCACAAACAGCATCAGTGCTCGGTAGCACCACACTGTCCAGTCTGCGAGGCAGCAGAGATGCCCGCAGACCATACAGTTGGGAGCGCTGCATGCGCAAAAGCGAGCTCCACTAGAAAAAGAAGGAGTCGCATACAGGGGGAGAAAAGGCAGTCAGAGGCCAAATCAAATGATCCAGTCAGGTCAGAGAGGGTGCAACACATGGAAATCAAATAATGGCTCTCCGTGTGTTGCAGGCGAACATAAACCACTGTGCCAGAGCCCAAGACTTATTGGTCCAAAGCCTGGCGCAGTGGTCGATACATTTGGCGGTTGTTGCGGAGTCATACAGCGTTCCCGCCAGGAACAACTGGGTCGTCGACAACACCGGGGTGGTTGCTCTTATCACCCAGGTGGCTGCGGGCTCCCCGCCTTTCTCACGAGTCGAGAAAGGTACGGGATGCGTTGCGGCACTTGTCGGCGTCTACTTTTCCCCCAATCGAACTCTAGCAGAGTTCGAGAGTTCCTTATCCGACTGGGGGAATTAGTAGAGCGACTTCGTCCGGCGGAGGTTCTGGTCGCAGAAGACCTCAACGCCAAATCAAGCGTGTGGGGCTCCGAAACGACGGAGGTGCGTGGTGTGACATTGTCGGAGTGGGTGATTGCCACCGGTTTGTCAGTCCTCAACCGGGGGACGACCAACACGTGTGTGCGAAGACTGGGCGGGTCTATCGTGGACGTGTCGTTCGCGAGCCCGGTCCTAGCACGCCGTGTTCGGGGTTGGCGAGTGCTGGAAGATGTGGAGACTCTCTCGGACCACCTCTACATCCTGTACGAGATCTCCACACATCCAGCGGAGCCGCCAACACCCAGTCCGATCTCGCGAGAGTACGGACCGCGGTGGCAATTGAGTCGTCTCGACAGGCAGTTGTTGGAGGAGGCCGCGATAGTGGAAGCCTGGCTGCCCCAGAGCTTGGCGTCTGCAGAAGACGCTGCCACCTGGGCGCAGAGGGCGATGACGCGTATATGTGACGCGTCAATGCCCCGTTCCAGGCGTCGTCCGCAGCGGCGACAGGTGTACTGAAGAAGAAGACGGAAGACCGTTTGTACCGCGTCTATGTGGAGGCGAGAACGCAGCTGCAGGAAGAAATCGGTCGTGTAAAGGGTGAATCGCACGACCAGATGATTGCGGGAATAGACCAAGACCCGTACGGCACGCCTTACCGAATGGTGCTCGGTAAGCTACGGGCTTGGGCTCCCCCTTTGATGCAGACACTCCGACCGGACGTTCTCCGAGGAGTGCTATCGTCACTGTTCCCACAGCGGGCCAATTTTACACCGCCAACTATGGCCCGCCCTGCAGCGCGTGAGGAAGAAGAGGACAAGGAAGAGGCCTTGAGAAGGGCCTTTTGGTTGGCCCATGAGAAGGGCCTTTGGGAAGAAAACGCCCGGAGGCATCCCTCAATGGCAACCTAAAAAAAAACCGCCATAAAGGAGACGGTTATAGGGAATCTCTGAAGACTTTATGTGATAATCCTCAAAGTAAACGAAGACAGGCTCCTCCAAAGGGCTCGAGTACACCAACTTGTTGCAAGGATCGAAGGGTGTTTCAACAAGGAGTTGGTGGAAGAAATTAAGAAACAAAGAGAGATGGCAAGGGAAACGAGGGAAGATATACGGAAAATGAGAGAGGACATGGGAAAGCTGGAATTGGAATTAAAGAGAAAGGAGGAAAGGAAGGTAAAACAGAAACCGACAAGTATGCCGAAAAAGCAGCCAGGAACTGCAACTCCCGTGCCAACCAGAGGCCCGGCGGTCCACCCAATCCACACTATAGTAGTGTCGTCGGAGGATATAAAGGACAGCAGTGAAAACGTCATCACTAAGATCCGTACAGCAGTCCAAGTGAGGACGACGGGAATTAGAGTGGACCGCGTTAGGAAAGTCCGGGACCAAAAGGTCGTCATAGGGTGCGCAAGTAAGGGGGAGCTGGAAAAAGTTAAGGACAAACTTAAAATTGAACAGCCAAGACTTAGGATAGAGCCAAAACAGAATAAGGACCCTCTTGTAATAATAAAAAATGTATTAAATTACAACACTGACGAGGACGTCTTAACCGCTCTGAGGATACAAAACGCACACCTGTTTGGGCACATAAAGAACGAGGAGTACAGGGCAAGCATAAAGTATAAAAGGCGTGCCAGGAATCACATGGAGAGCCACGTGGTCCTTCAAGTATCGCCTAGCGTATGGCAGGCATTGACTGTGGCGGGGAAATTGCACATAGACTTACAATGAGTCGTTGTACAGGATCAATCCCCCCTAATCCAATGCTCTCGATGCCTGGGATACGGCCACGATAGGAAACTATACACGGAAACGGCCGACTTATGCAGCCACTGTGAAGGACCCCACCTCAGAGCGGAGTGTCCAACAAGGCTGACCGGAGGCTCGCCCACGTGCCATAACTGCGCGTTGGCAAAACTGGATAGGTCGGAGCACAATAGCTTTGACGAGGCCTGTCCAGTAAGACAAAAATGGGACAGACTGGCGAGAGCGGCAGTAGCATACTGCTAAGGTTGTCCCAAGCCCCCCAGAGACAAACCACCTAAGAGTACGCGATCTGTCTGCTTCCCAAGGAAAAACGTACAAAGTGCTACAGGCAAACCTCCAGAGAAGCAAGCTGGCCTTGCAGGAGTTTATACTCGAAGCGGCTAAGAGGAAGGCGGCTTTTTGGAATCATCCAGGAGCCATACGTCGGTGCTGAGGGTTGCGTAAAACCAGGACCAGGGTACAGGACAGTACAAAAGACATCCAATCGTACAAAACCAGTGAAAAGCGCGATCGTGATATTGGACGACAATCTAGAAATTATTGAAAACCGGGCATTCACGACCGAGAATATAACTGTGGCAACCCTCAGGACGGACTCGTGGGAGATAGCGATTATCTCTGTGTCCCTGGAGTTAGAACCCTACATAACACATTTAAAAAAAAGATTAAATACTACCTTGGAACAGCTGACATCAACCTGGGCGGAGACGTAAATTCTTGGAGTACATGGTGGGGTAGCTAGAGAGAGGACTATCGCGGTGAAATGTTGGCCGGAGCATTTGATGAAATGGGTCTTGAAATTCTCAATGAAGGCGATAAACCGACCTTCTTCGTGGCCACTCAGCATGGTATAAGGAAGAGTGTGGTGGACGTCACTACGTGCTCGAGGAGACTTTTAGGTTCCATTCAGGAAGGGTTAACGAGCTCGGATCACAATACGCTCACTTTCAACATAGTTCTAAAAAAAAACCTATAACTGACAGACTGATAAAAAACAACTAGAAAATATAATACAAAAAAAAACGCAGATTGGCAAACTTTTAAGAGATGAATTAAATATAAACTTGTTAAATAATGAACTAAATTCAAAACTAAATAATATACAGGATAAAGAAAATTTGGAAAAATTTGTAAAAATCTATATAGTCAATAGAGTTAGCATGCCAGAAATCAATGTCTCCTAAGGTCTTCAGAACTATGATGAAGGTGCCCTGGTGAGACGAAAACCTGGAACGACTGAAAGGAGATGAGAATGAGATATGAAAACCAAAAAGAGAAGGGTTTCAGTCCCCCGTAGGAAACCGTATGTAGTGCAGGAGTACCTCGAAGCTAAAGAGAGGTATGAGCTAGAGGCTACGGTTTCCCAAGTGAACAGCTGGAAAAATTTTTGTCAGAATCAAGACCGGGAAACCATGTGGGATGGAATATATAGGGTAATAAGACACACTCAACCAAGGCACGAAGATCAGCCCTTAGTTAAAAATCAAGTACACCTTTCCCCATATGAGTCAGCTGAGCTGTTGGCAAAGACCTTCTTCCCCTAAGATAACGAGGACGAGGACAACGACCACCATAAAACCGTCAGAGACATGGCTGAAAATATTAATGCCACAACTTCAACAGAAAAAGACTAAGACCCCCCTTTACACTAGAAGAATTAAGCTATGCCCTAAGAAAATCGAATCCCAAGAAGGCACCTGGTGGAGATGGATTCACCGCTGACATCTGTCGACAGGCTGTGGGGCCAGATCCGGAGCTGTTCCTGTCGCTTCTGAATAAGTGTCTAGAGCTCTCATGTTTTCCTGAGCCTTGGAAAAAGGCAGCAGTCGTCGTTCTGCGGAAACCCGGGTACGCTCAACTGAAATTGTACAGGTCAATAGGCCTGCTATCGGTTTTGGGTAAGGTTCTGGAGAGGATGATGGTTCGCCGGATACGGTGGCACATTCTTCCGAAGGCCAGGCGGCAGTACGGTTTTGTCCCGCAGCGCAGTACCTAGGACGCCCTGTGTGACCTGGTGGATTATCTCAGGGACAGTTTAAACAAAAAACTGTTAAACCTGGTAATCTCGCTGGACATAGAGGGCGCCCTTCGATGGTGCGTGGTGGCCTGCCATAAAGTGCCAGCTGGCTAAAAAGGGGTGTCCGGTCAACACAAGAAGATTGGTGGACAGTTATCTCAAAGAAAGGGAAGTGATGGTCCGATACGCTGACGACGAGCACACCCTAACAACAACCAAAGGGTGTATCCAGGGATCAATCGCGGGACCAACTTTTTGGAATTTGCTCCTGGACCCACTCTTAGACGAAATTGAGCTTTCGACGTGCTGTCCAGGATTTTGCTGACGACATTGTCCTGGTGGTTTCTGGGGATACCGGAACCCAAATTACAAAAACAGCTCAGCAAGTACTCTCCCGCGTCCCCGAGTGGGGTGTACAAAGCAAACTTAAGTTTGCCCTCCACAAGACTTACGCCATGATTGTGATGCGGAAACTAAAATACGATACCCCACAGGTGCACATGGGAGGTACTCCAATTAAATTAGTCTCAGAAGTAAAAATATTAGGCCTTATAATAGATCAAAAGTTAACATTTAATAATCACGTAAAATCGATTTGTCAAAAAGCATTGAACATATACAAAATTTTGGGGGCACACAAATGGGGGCTGAGTGCGAAGATCATCATAAAGTTAAGCCAATAGTTCTCTACGCGGCCAGCGTGTGGTCTCGGAGGTGGAAAAGATCGGAACTCGCAAGTGCCTGGACACCGTTCAGGGAGGCTTTGCCCGGAAGATTATTAAATCTTATAGGACAGTGTCTCTGAACGCTGCTCTGGCGCTGAGCGGGCTGATCCCCCTTGATCTGAAGGTACGCGAGGCTGCGAGAGTCTATGAGGCCAAGTGCGGCAAGCTGCGAGACTTTCTCCACGGAAGAACAGTGGAGGAAAGGATTCACTTTGGCCAGAAGTCCCATCCGTCGGAGGAGTTCGGGATGGGATTTGAGGACCTTGAACCGGAAAATATGAGTAAGCATGGCCTAAGGGGCATGCTAATTTACACGGATGGTAGCAAGATTGGTGGTGGGGTAGGAGCGGTACTATCGTGCTGGAGAGGTGAAGCCAAAGTGCTGGCCAGAAAGTACGTTTTATCGTCTTTCTGTACGGTATTTCAGGCGGAACTCTTCGTGCTCTACCAGGCCACCAAGATAGCGTTAGAATCCTCGGAGCGATCGGTATGCATCCTGAGAGATTCCAGATCGGCTCTCGAGTTGCTGAGGGACCAGGATGCGTTTGGCCCATCGTATTTTTCTTGAAAGAAAATGTAAAAAGAGCGACTAAAGAGGGCATTAATGTCAAACTCTCCTGGGTGAAGGCGCATGTGGGGATCCCCGGCAACGAGAGGGCGGACGAACTGGCCAAAAGTGCGGCCTAAAACAAAAAAGGCACCGGACTACGAAGAGGGTCCCATCTCTTATATAAAGAGAATGGTAAGAGTAGACACGGTCGAGGAGTGGGACAGGAGATATTCAATTACGGACAGGGGCAAAACAACAAAGACCTTTTTCCCAACGGCTAGTGCAGCCCATAAAATCACAAAACACATAAAATTAACACCAATACCAGTACAAACATTTACAGGTCACGGGGGATATGGAGAGTATCTGGCCAGGTTTAAATTAAAAGTTACCGCCCAGTGCGAGTGCGATCCCGAGAAGGACCAAACCCTCCTCACCTCCTCACTGACTGCCCAATACTCTCCAGAGCCCGCTTGGAAACGGAAAATAAGATAAACAAAAATATAACAATAATAACCATTCCGGAAATCATGAACAATAAGCATAACAGAACGTACTTCACAGAATTTTGGAACTATGTGACTACAGTAACTAGGATAAAAAATGGAAGCAACCAGGTTTAATAAAAATAATAATAAAAAAAAAGCCTGTTGCCGCGTAGTAATAATGAAAATAAAATAAGAAAGATTTTGTTGTGACTATAACTTGCAAGTTATAGTCCTCAACGATAGTTAATATATTAGAGTAGGTCCCCTAGTTTTAGATATGATGAAGATGTTCTGTAGTACATAATAAGCAATTAAGAATTAAATATAAGTTTTTAAAATAATATAAATACCTCAGTAAAACCTCTGCCACCTACCTGCTTCAATTTCATAGAAAATAAAATAAAAATAGTAATGTATAAATAAAAAAAACATGAATAAATGTGTTACATATGTAAGAAAGAATAGTTAACAGATATAAGTTGTAAATTCTGGGCAAACTTGTAAGTGATCCCTAGACAATAATATTAATAAGTAAAAAATAAAAAGGATAAAAAAGTAAAGTGTCCGGTCACGCCGGAGGAAAAGAAAAACAAAAAAAGAACACCTAACCTAACCCCCCCCAGTACGCTCTATACAGCCACACGCACAACACTAGCTCCGCGTTAAAAACCACTAAACATCGCGTTTTTTGAGCTAGGCGTCTAAAGTTGTTGCGAAGTGACAGACAACCGTGCAATTCACCAGGATTATCGTTTGTGGCGACTTCCACCTCCAGGTGAAAGAGCACCAGACCTTAAGACTTAGAACAGAATATCTTCGCTAGATCAGCTACGTGGAAAATTCCGTTATTATCTTCACCTCCGGCTCGAAAAGACAAATCCAGCGACATATCATTATTTAAAGATCTAAAAACCACGCGGTCACAACCACGCGCTCTGTAAAAGTTATGCACGAAATTTAGGCTAAGTACAACATAACCACGAGGCGTGATCATTTTTACGTCAAGCGTGACGTCAAGACTTACCTGAAGACTCCGAAGCCGGCCGAGGACCTGTCGACCGAAGCACTAGTGCAGGGAGACTCCGAGCTGAACATAAAACCAAAGATACTCCGAGACTTTCCTTTACGACCTACCCCTATAGCGGCTCATTCGAATCGCTAAAACGAACCCCCCCCACTACCACCCTCCAAAATAATTCCCCTTAATTCACCCCCCCCCCCTCTAAAATCAACCCTCACCCCCCTGCCCATAATTCGTCACCACTGTTAACACAAGCTCGTCAAACGAGTATCGACTTGGCGAATAAACCCCAATCCTATTAAACTACCCTTACCTTAGGCACCCCTGCTCATAAATCTTCATCCCCTTACCCCGTCAGGCCATTTTAGACCCCCCCCCCACAATCCCATTTTTATTTTATCTCTACAAGGGCACATAACCAGTCCCAGACGAGCAAGAGACCGGCTGATACCACCCCCTGCACAGCTGAAAAACAACCAAAAACTTCCCCCCAACCATGGTCACCCTCGGAGGCTATCTCTGAGCTTCAGGGCCAGGATTTTGAACATCTAGAGACCTCCTCACTGGGCTCCGAAATATCAGCGTGCAACAGGAGAGTCAGCATGTTGTACTCTTCACCAAGGAAAGGCACGGGAGTAGAGATGGACCTAGCCACCAGAGTAGCAAACGAAACGCTGCAAAAAGGTAAGGACGCATTGGAGGCCGCGGGGAATATGAAGCGGGAATGTAAGATGACCGCCCACGAATCCCTGCAAACCCTCTACGAGATCGTGCTGTCCTTGTCAGACTCCAGAGCTAGGCACAAGTTTAACCTGGAAAAGGAGCGATCCCGCCACGCACAAGAGTTGGTGCGAGTGGAGAGAGCCCATACCAGGGAACTTCAAAGCCTAAAGGTGGCCCTGTCGGAGGAACTAAAACAGGCCAGGGACGACATTGCTGGTACTCTGAAGGAGTCCCAGGGAATTCGTAGCTGGCTTGGATATGAAACCGAGGAACCCTTCAGGGCCATAAAAGAGATTCACAAGGCGCAGCACAGCGTAGGGAACAACCTCAAGCAGGAGGTGACGTCACTGAAGAGCGAGATAAAGAAAGCAGAAGAAAACCCTCGCTGGAGCTCGATCGAAGCCGACCTTAAAAAACTTAGTGCCAGTATAGCAGGCCTAAATGGCCAACTGGACACACTACACAAGGAGGTTTCTAAAAAGAATGAGCAAACGGAGACGTCATCCACACCCCACCTCCCTGTCCAAACCCAGCACATCCCCTTGGAAATAATAACGGAAAACTTAACCACAATTAACACAAAATTAGACACACTACTCACGCAAAGGGACACAGCCGCCAGTACAACACACCCCACTCCGGTGGAATCAAACCTGGAACCAAAGCTCTCACAAATGACCGAGTGCCTCGAGAATATGCAATCGGAGATGCGTACGCTGAGGGAGGCGAATGCTCGCCCGACATCTCCATATAAACCAAACCTGGAGACGGAATTAGCGGTGGAAGAGGTCAAACAGACCTTAAAAACAATTAAGCAGGGCGTCACCGAGCTGAGCATGGTGGAGAAACCCGTACAGGGTCCAACCACCTACTCCCAGGTGGCGGCGAAACCGAAACCCCTGCAAAGGCCCAACCACACGCTTATTATTGCCTCCAAGGACCCAACGCAGACGAGTGACCAGGTCATACAGAAGGTGAGGACCGCCCTTGACTTCAAAAACACCGGGGCCAAAGTGGACCGCGTCCGCAAGGCCAAAAATCAGAAGATTGTCCTCAGTTGCGCAAGCAAAGAGGACCTAAACCTGATAAAGGGCAAGGTCCGGTCAAACAACAACCTAACAATCAGCGAACCCAAAAGCCAAAACCCACTTCTATGCGTTAGAGGGGTAATGTCGTGCTTCAGCAACGAAGAGATCGTGGAGAATATCTGTTCCCAGAACAAGCATCTTCTGCGCAACGTGGCTGAGGCACAGGCAGTCATAAGAGTTCGCTACCGTAAGCGAGCTCGGAACCCCCATGAATGTCACCCCGTCCTCGAAGTGTCTCCAGACATCTGGAAAGACCTCATGCAGGCCGAGAAAGTCCACGTGGGTTTCAGCCGATGCCATGTTGAGGACCAGTCTCCTCTGGTGCAGTGCTCTAGGTGCCTAGGTTACGGACACACCAAGGCACTGTGCAAAGCAGAGCGGGATACCTGCAGCTACTGCACCAGCAATGAACACATTGGCAGGAGCTGCCCGAAAAGGGCCAAGGCAGAACCACCCACCTGCATCAACTGCGTGAGGACACACCGAGAGGGCACCGACCTGGTACACACCGCATACAGCGACAATTGCCAGGAACGCAAGAAGTGGGACAACATAGCCAGGTCTCGGGTATCATACTGCTGAAGACAAAGAGGGAATCCAAGGGACAAACGCCACTCAGTACACGGAGGGAGCCGCCAGCAGAATCTTGTTTATACAAGCCAACCTGCAGCGCTCGAAAATCGCAACAGCTGAGCTGTACCAGACGGCACGGGACAAGGGCATATCCATCGCGCTAGTCCAAGAACCCTATATCGGGAGGACCGGCGTAATGAAACACCACCCAGGCACACAAGTCATACAGTGCACCCTTGATCGACAGAAACCCGTAAAGGCCGCTATAATAGTCTTCGGTGACAACCTGGAGGTCATACATGACCCGCAGATTGTAACCGAGAACATAGCGGCTGTCTTGGTAAAGCGGGCAAGTGAGGCTAGTACGGCTCAGTGTTGTACTTGAGGGGACAAGATCTCCACCAGTACCTCCTCAAGTCAAGGCAGTATGCCAGAATTAAAAGACATGCAACCTTCTGCTTAGCCGGAGACGTAAAGCGTGGAGCCGTGGTGGAAGCAGCACGGAGACCACAGCGGATCAGACTTACCACAACTTTCTCACGGAGAGGGGACCTCAGTCATAAAACAGGGCGAAACGTTCCTACCTTCGAGACCTACAGAGGCGGACGAAATCACAAGGCATCGTCGACGTAACCGCCTTAAAACTCCTCCCTCATCACTCATCCATACCAATCAACTCCTGGACAACCTTAACGCCTGACCCTTCATCGCATCGCCCTTGCTGGCGCGCACAATAGGGAGACCGTTGAGCTGTCACTTGGTGCACGATTGGCAGGGAAATCCGCTCCCACCTCCCCTGGAATCGTATAATACGGGTACTCCCAGTCGGGCTGTACGCTCTTTCAGGCGTGAAAATGGTCTGGACTCGAATGTAGCCCCTGCGAATATCATGAGCGACTCCCATATCTTCGCTCTCTTTGCTCCAGGGGTCCGTTTAGCTAAATTAAACCCACTGGTCCTAAAAATCAAAGGATACAGCCGAAATTGAAGAAAGCAAGTACAACCATGAATCTATACTGGCTAAGTGCCCATGTTGCACTCCAGGAAATTTGAGAGAGCTGATTTATACCAGCGTCTAAGAAATGGCAGCGCTACCAACAAAGACCGGGGTTGCCGCGGCTATGGATCAGAGTTCCCATCTCTTTCATCAAAAAGCATGATTCTCAGACACTGGCTCTCAAGTGGCATCGGCGCTACGAAATCCTCCACCACAGGTCTGTCACAAGGTCTTCTTGCCGACGGCTCATCCACAGACATATCCCTTCAAACTCGAAACCGCGCACCATTCGATGTCCATATCCTGACCTGGCCACGTGGGTTTCGTGCTGTCGCTACTTGCAACGCTTCAACTTAAAGGACATCCGCCCTCCTGTCATCTGCGAACCATAGACGCGAAGAACGATAATGGCACAATCATCGTTGTAATGCCCACTATTTTGTTCTCGATGACTGATGCTGGACAATTAAAAATGCGCCTCAGTTCGACCATCATCCTACAACACGCCTCCTGGAAGACGCGACCATTCGTGCTTCTGCTGCTCTTTCTCTTACATATTGGCTGTGCGACGCAAAGCTACACACCACCACAAATCTCCCCGCCACGGTTTCTTCTCTTCCCGATGCTAGGAGGGAGAAGTTGATCCACGGTAGAGAAAACGTCGGTGGTCACTCATGGAATACCGCACGGGGGGTGGGGGGCAGGCCACACACACAGCACGCGACACGGGGGGAGCACAAGGAGCCCAGCCGACGGGGGCGGGCTGTAGGCTCACGCGACACACACAATTCAGGGGGGGTGCGGGGGGCGGTGTCATTTCACCTCAGCTGGCACCAGTAAAATCACAAGCGCCACCCCAAACTCTAATGACTCACACCACACCCCAACATAACTCATAGTTATCCAGCTCCCAATCCGACAAAACATCACCTTTACCCAAAAGTACTACCGCCAACTCTCTCTGACCTCCTCCACCGAGGAATCCGCAACCCGCTCTCTCCGGCAGCATCCCCACATGGCACAACATCGCCAGAACATCGCTCAGTGCGACTTCGCACATATGTCCAAGACAGGCGTGCGTGTGGGGACGCCGCATAAATGACCCTCGGCCGTAGCCGTCCCTTTAGGCTTAGGAACGGAAAGGTTGGCATGCTTTCAGCAAGTTCGGCAGCACGGACAAAATACACATCTCGGCCGGAATGGCCTCACTGCATTAACAAGGACATGAGTATCCTGAAGTAAGCCGCAAAAGCCTAAAACGCTCTGACCCTTTGCGGAGCCGAATCGCCCTACCGACTACTGCCCATTAGACGCCCAACAAAGCGATTGCACTGCTTGAGGTGGTCTGTTATCCTCCTTCGCGCATGCCAAACTCTTTGCTCCAAAAGTCAGCGAGCCGCACATGGGGACTCCGTGAGGATAAAATAATCGTGGACCCATGTAACTAGGTAGCCCCGAAAGAAGGCCGTGTTCGGCCACTTGTTTGCCTACTAGGCCTCCGAGCGCCCTGGAGATCCTAGTCTAAGAGGACAGAGGAGTAACCCCAAGCGTTTTGAAGACGAGCCCATCTATCGCCCCCACCAGCAATCCCCCCCCTTGGTTCCCGGCCTAGTGGCTCCTGGCGCGTCAAATAGAGTAATGGCCCGGCGGAAAATACCCACGACTAAAGGACCAAGCAATAGGAGCAACAAACCGGTGATCAGCGTCCGATGGCATTGGCAAGAAGCAGCCTACATATAAAATCGCCCCAAGGAAGGCCCCACTCAGGAATGGCAGTCCTCTTCTGGCAAATCAACCCGGGGCAGGAAAAGGCAGTAAAAGCTTTCCTGGAAAACCCAAAGCACGGTACCTAGACACACAGTAGAGACCCGCTGAAACTCAGTAGAGGAAAATCGTTTCCACCAATCTAATACCCCACCACCTCACCAGCCAACATGCATAACTCGCTTTCATCGTTTCGGGCTATTTAATAGGGGGCAACACTAAGAGTTCAACCGATCCACCTGCACGAAGATCATGCAGACCTACCAAGAGGTAACACAAAGCTCCTGGGAGGAACTTTGCTGAGGCCGAAGCGGCTATCTACGACAACGCCCAGTAATTATTATTGGCAAAATGACTTGGCAAGGTAATGCCCTTATAACCACACAAATGGCTTCGTGGGAATGAACCAGAAAAAGCTGAGCGGGGCGACACGGATAAAATTTTCACAACACTCTCAACGTTATAACGCGATCAATAGCGGTAGTGGCGAAGGTCGCACTAGGTTGATGCTGGACGACCGGATGCTTAAGAGTGGCAGCAATCATCTCATGCGTCCGAGTCGAGCTCAGCCCTGGGTCGCTGGAAACCACTGCCAAGATGTAATGGGATAACGTTGGGTTCCTGTGCTTTTCGGCAGACACCACATCATTAGGAACTTCTCCGATGAGGGAGAGTGTAACGTCTAAGTGAGCATCACGTATTTCTTATAACCTCTAAGATTAATTCGTGTTTAATATTGGTTTAAGTGAATTGTTTTTAGTTGAATTTGTTTTTATTTGAGTGTTGAAAATATTTTTAGTAACTACCACAGTGTATATTGTTAGCAATATAATTAGTGAAGTATTATCGTGTGAACTCCCAATCTGTGTTTTAAAATCGTCGTTTAAAATTAAGGAATTTCTAAAGTCTTTGTCGTACAATCCTACGTCTGCTAGTGCAAACACTGTGTGTCATCGCTGAGGTCAACGAACTCTGTACGCACTTTGATCTCTCGGTGTAGTCTGCTCGCTATGTTGCAATATGTACTTTATTTCAAAGTAATAAGTAACCTTTTTGACCAATGGCTGTATCTTATGCATGTTGACGCATAGCTGTGGCTGGTACCGACGTACCTATAGTTTGCGTCAGTTGCAACGGCAATTACCATCTGCAATGTGTGATAGCCTCACCTAGAACTGATCCAGCACAGAGTAGTGGGTCAAACTGGACTTGCCCAGAGTGTTTGTTGAAGCAACCTAGAACTATGAAAAAAGACAGCACACCCGTCCGGTTGCCGGCGCACAAGCGAAGCGAAAACGACAGTTTGAATGTGACGGTTCGAAGTAAGAGCCAAAAGAAATGCCTCCCGTCTAGATCATCGGCATCACCAACCACTATAAATTCTACTGCCGAGGAGTCAGCCTGCGACCTACGCGACTTTATAAAATAAGAAATTTCATGTTTAAAGCGATTTAGTCTAGTTTTAAAAACTTTATTAACTCCGAGCTTCTGTTAATTAAGAACAAAGTACAGGAAATTAAAACATCCATAGGTTTTATAAATAAAAAGTATGAAGAGATTAAGGAACGTTTCAATCTGTATGATAAAAATATTACGTCGGTAAACAACCTAACTATTGAAGTTAATAATTTTAAGTCTTCGTTTACCAAATTAAACCATGAAAACAACCTTAGAGACCAGTGGGCGCGGCGTTCTAATATTGAAATTTGTGGGATTCCCGAAAAGAAAAATGAAAATTTTTGAAGTTATTCAGAATATATCCAGGCATATAAATTTTACTTTTAATAAATCAGAACTTGATTTTGTAACGCGCGTTGCACCGAATAGTAAAGACTCTAAAAAATCAAAACCTAAACCTATTATTATACGATTCTTGTCAAGATATATCAAGGACGATTTTTTGAGTAAGGCAAGACAATTGAAGAATTTAAAAGCTTGTGACCTTGGCTTTACTGGGGTTCAATCGTTGGTGTTTTTCAATGACCATTTGACCATTTTGAATAAATCTTTATTGCACCATACAAATATAAAAGTTAAAGATCATAATTTTAAGTTTATTTGGGTTAAAAGGGTAGTATTATGGTCAGAAAAACAGTCTAGTCCGGGCAGTAGAATAGCACCTCCCCATATCTTCCTGTGGGTGTCGTAAGAGGCGACTTAAGGACTTTGAGGGGATCAACAACTGTGTGCATGGCAATGGGAAACCACCACACAATTTTATTTTTTCCCAATAAACAAATCACTTAAAATATTCAATCTCTTTCAATTGTTCAATTGTCCCCGCCCTTCTTCTCCCCGTCGAGTGTGAAGAAGGCAATTACCGCACTGAAGCCACGAAAAGCTCCGGGGATAGATGGCGTGCCCAACTTGGCGCTTCGTCATCTGCCCAGAGCCACCATATCTTCACTCACCAGGCTCTTCAATGCCATCCTGCGGCTGGGCTATTTCCCCCAGGCATGGAAAGAAGGCCTGGTGGTGATGATACCGAAGTCGGGCAAGGATCGCAGAAGACCCGAGGGGTATCGCCCCATCACGCTTTTGAGCGCCTCATCCAAACTGTTCGAGAAGCTGCTGCTGCCCCTCCTCCAAGCGCACTTCCAACCGCGCTCCGAACAGTTTGGATTTCGCAGTGGACACTCGACCACTCTCCAGTTGGCCAGAGTTATCCACTTCGCCGTAGCCTCGATCAACAGGAAGGAAAAGCCAGCGGCGGCCTTCCTGGATGTATCGAAGGCGTTTGACAAGGTGTGGCACACTGGGTTGTTGCACAAAATGATCCAGCTGGGCACTCCCTACCGCCTCGTTAAGGTTCTGGCCGAGTTCCTCCGCGGCCGGACCTTTCGAGTCAGGGTGGATAACACCATGTCTCCTTCCCATCCCATCGCAGCGGGTGTCCCACAGGGTAGCACGCTGTCCCCTACCCTGTACGCAGCCTATACAGACGACCTCCCACTACATCAGGACACTATGTTGGCGCTATACGCCGACGATGTAGCGATCCTGGCCAAGTCCCTCAACGCTAACCACGCAGCGTTGAAACTCCAGCGAGCCCTCGACCTCCTGCCCGACTGGCTGGCGGAGTGGAGGCTAACGATTAACGTGGCGAAGACCCAAGCGATTTCGTTTGGGAGCCACCTTACGTTGCCTCCTCCGCTAAACCTCCAGGGCGAACAGGTCGGATGGGCCCGCGAAGCCACATACCTGGGCGTCATTATCGACAGGCGACTGTCGATGGGTGCCCAAGTATCCAAGGCCAGGAACGCGGCGAGAGCTGCGCTGGCCATGCTGCGTCCCCTCCTTAGATCCCGACTCCCACTCCGCACCAAGCTGGACCTCAACAAGACGTACGTCAGGCCACACCTGACATACGCAACCTCAACGTGGTATTCCCTCACCAGCGTGGGTTTACGCAGCTTCCTGCAAACGACGCAAAATGTGGCACTCTGACGAGTCGTCCAGGCTTCTCGATACGTGAGAAACGCCACTATACAGCGCGATCTCCGTATCGAGAGCCTCGAGGACCACATTTCCCAATTGGCTGCACGTGCCTTCCATCGTGCCGATGTCTCGGATCATCTGCACATCCGAGACATTGCGCCGTGGCATTCCCATCCGCCGGACGCGCGTAGATTCCCTAGGGATCTCCTTTCCTCTCACCCTCCCGACTCCTGAGCTGCTACCACGGTCGCTGGTCGCCTAAGCCGAGCCTCCCCTGGGAATCCAGGACTCACTCGGCTGGGCTGACCGCGTAGGTAGTACACAGCTCGTCCTAGTTCCGAATTTCCCCACTAACCCCTGTCTCTACCAGAGACACATTGTCTGGCCACATAAGCCCACCCCAAAGACGCGCCCATATTAATGGACGGAGGATGAACCCCACGGGCAGAGGGCCACGCCCTGGAACCGTTTACCTCTCCCCCTCGGGGGTGGATAGTGAGAAGACAGACAGACTGCCGACGACGACGAGACACCACACGCTCGACGAAGTGTAAACGACGATTCACATCTTAACAGCGGTACCGATCGGACGTCTTGATGTCCGCCCGGGAAAGCCGTATTTTCTTACATTACGCGCATACGCACACAGTGGTTATTACGAAAGAGAGTGAGGAGAAAACATCAACGAAGAGCAATTAGGCGAAGAATACCGGACTCCAAGTCCACAACAAGCCACAACGACGTTGTGTCGTGAGCGGCTATCTTTGTCGGATAGGTTGTGTAGTGCCACTGCATCACAACACTTTGTGTAGTGCAACACAATACTTTGTGTTTGTGCAAACTAGTGGCAGGAGCCTCCAGGGTTAACCCCTCGAGTAAGTACATATTGTCATTTAGTTAGAAATAGGTACACATCCTAGCCCCACAAGGCAGGGACGATAGTGCCTACGCACACAACCCTCGCCTCGGCGAGGGGCCAAGCGAATCATGTCAGTCAGCATGCAGATGACCTTTTAAAATATGTGGCGGAGCACATGCCAGAGGCTATAGTTGGCTTCTCGCAATACTTCGAGGGTGAGCGCAGAGCCCAATCACCGGAGGGTAAAAACCCTATCGTGAATGAATCCCAAAATTGCGAACTATCGCACTATTAGAACTTTAATTGCAAAAACACCACATGGAATTGTAATTCGACTAACAGGGCAGGATCCGCAATCGCTGTGATCTTTAGTCTTACCACATCTAATTTCGAGATTCTCGTCCCACCATCTCCAACCAGATACGGACCGAGAGGCCGTCCTGATATTCTCGATATAGCCATTCGCAGGGCATCGCCCTCAGGATGGGCTCTATCGAAGTTCTAGCTGAGCTAGACTCTTAATCATAGACCTGTCATTGTTAAACTGGAATCTGATTGCCCACGTCCCCTTCAAAGTCAAAAACCACCGACTGGAAAACATTCTCGGATCGCCTAGGCATCCCAGCATCAGACGTATGTCAGGAGCAGATCATGAAATACCTGACAGATTCGACTCAGTGGAGGAAGCCGAAGCCGAGATTGATAAATTAGCAACCCAAATAGGCCTCACTCTCGATGAGTGCACTAGCGAAATTGCTATTAATCCAGATTGACGTTTCAAGATCCCGCAAGATCTAAGAAAGCTCATAAGGCGCAAAAACATAGTCACTAAAAAATCCCAATCGCACATTAGGCCACACAGTATATACGAAACCCACCCACACTAACAGATATCCCAATGATAAATTTCACAATCACCCTACCCTTGGCAAATCTTTATTTCAGAGAGCCTACCATATCTGCGACGCTGAACATCTCGGGGCGAGCTTCGACTGGTGAAAAATGCCCTTCATCAGAACAAGCTGCCTGCCAACGTCGTAAGAAGACCAACAAGCCACCCACAGTAGAGAGGCACCAGCACTTCTACCATATGTTAAGGGAGTAACAGAAAGGATCGGCACCATATAAACAAGAGCTTCTATAAAATCTATTTTTAAGCTTAACAAAAAAGTGAGCCAGTTCTTGACACCAGTTAAATGTAGTATTCCTCTGCGGTGTGCCGGTGTATACAAACTTGATTGTGATTGTGGCTTATCTTACATTAGTCAAACAAAGACAAGCATCGGTGTGAAGTGTGAAAGAACACATCTCTTATATAAAGAATGGGTGTGTATTGAAGTCTGCTGTGCGTGAGCACTCCATGAATAAACCCAACCATTACATCAGGCTTGATAAACCTCGTGTACTCGCAAGGAAAAACAGATATAACCTCAGAATGATTCGCGAGGCTATTTAAATACAAAAATATCCCAATTTCAAAAGAGGAGACGGACGGAAGCTTTCTACCACCTGGGACCCTCTTATAAAAACTTTGAAATCCCAAACCCACATCAGGGGGCAGTCAGCTCCTTCGGCAGAAATCCAGTGCAGTACGCGAGGCCGTTGGCGGTAGTTTGATATAATAATTATATCAACTGACAGACGAATGCCACCTCAGTCTACCCATGACCGAGGACTACTGCTAAGTGTTCGAACAGTCAGGTTTCCAAAAAAATATTAATGCGGGTCAACATGTACGACGTTTTAAATACGTTTGCAAATATGTAACCAAAGGGGTGATATGGCTGTGATTGTAATTAGTCCATAGAATTCCAATGTGATGAAGTTACCCAATACCAAATGGGCCCCTATGTTAGCAGTAATGAAGCAGTTTGGCGAACATTTCATTTTCCTAATCCTGATAGACACCCTACTGTTTTTCACTTAGTTATGAATTTAGAAAATGGGCAAAGAGTGTATTTTACAGCACAGCACGCAGTACAAAAATCTGCTCAGCCACCATCTACTACATTAACCAATGTTTAGAGACATGCCAAAACGATGATTTTGCACAAACTATTATACTTGGCCTATTATATAACTATTATGCTGAAATGCCAAAATATTATACTTCATATCAATCCTCAACGAGATTTATGCGACGGAAACAAGGAAAACAATGATGAATGTTTTTGTTTACAACTGCTATTAGTCAATGTACGTGGCCCAACATCATTCCAACATCTACGAACTGTTGTTGTTGAATTGTTTGGATTTTACAGAGAAGCCTGTCAAATTTTGCAATTTCTAGAAAAAGATGCTCATTGGGATCAAACTCTCAGAGATGTTGTAATAGAACATTGATTTCTATAATCATATCTACATGCTTCCCATCAAACCCAATTGATTTGTGGATCAAGTACAAAGATTATGCTTGATATTTGTATCAAATACGGATAGAATGGAAATTCAAATGTACAATTAGTGAAGAAATTTACAACGAAATATTGATTTGCTCTTAGTCCCGCACCCTGTTTACCTAAGGTATATAAACGGAATGTAGAACTGATGATGTTACTTTCAGAATTCTACCTACGGACAATATTAAAATATTTCTAAGCCGTCTCAATTTTATCAATGACAGTATTATATTTACAATGGAATTAATTCTTTACAGGCAAATAATTCTTTAGCTTTTCTTGATGATGTAGCAATAAAAAATCCCAATAGCACATTAGGCCACACAGTATATAGTAAACCCACCCACACTAACAGATATCCCAATGATAAATCTCACCATCACCCTACCCTTGGCAAATCTTTATTTCAGAGAGCCTACCATATCTGCGACGCTGAACATCTAGGAGCGAGCTCCGACTGGTGAAAAATGCCCTTCATCAGAACAAGCTGCCTGCCAGCGTCGTAAGACGACCAACAAGCCACCCACAGTAGAGAGGCACCAGCACTTCTACCATATGTTAAGGGAGTTACAGAAAGGATCGGCACCATATAAACAAGAGCTTCTATAAAATCTATTTTTAAGCTTAACAAAAAAGTGAGCCAGTTCTTGACACCAGTTAAATGTAATATTCCTCTGCGGTGTGCCGGTGTATACAAACTTGATTGTGATTGTGGCTTATCTTACATTAGTCAAACAAGAGAAGCATCGGTGTGAAGTGTGAAGGAACACATCTCTTATATAAAGAATGGGTGTGTATTGAAGTCTGCTGTGTGTGAGCACTCCATGAATAAACCCAACCATTACATCAGGCTTGATAAACCTCGTGTACTCGCAAGGAAAAACAGATATAACCACAGAATGATCCGCGAGGCTATTTAAATACAAAAATATCCCAATTTCAGTAGAGGAGACGGATGAAAGCTTTCTACCACCTGGGACCCTCTTATAAAAACTTTGAAATTCCAAACCCACATCAGGGGGCAAACAGCTCCTTCGTCAGAAATCCAGTGCAGTACGCGAGGCCGTTGGCGGTAGTTTGATATAATAATTATATCAACTGACAGACGAATGCCACCTCAGTCTACCCATGACCGAGGACTACTGCTAAGTGTTCGAACAGTCAGGTTTCCAAAAAAATATTAATGCGGGTCAACATGTACGACGTTTTAAATACGTTTGCAAATATGTAACCAAAGGGGTGATATGGCTGTGATTGTAATTAGTCCATAGAATTCCAATGTGATGAAGTTACCCAATACCAAATGGGCCCCTATGTTAGCAGTAATGAAGCAGTTTGGCGAACATTTCATTTTCCTATTCCTGATAGACACCCTACTGTTTTTCACTTAGCTATGAATTTAGAAAATGGACAAAGAGTGTATTTTACAGCACAGCACGCAGTACAAAAATCTGCTCAGCCACCATCTACTACATTAACCAATGTTTAGAGACATGCCAAAACGATGATTTTGCACAAACTATTATACTTGGCCTATTATATAACTATTATGCTGAAATGCCAAAATATTATACTTCATATCAATCCTCAACGAGATTTATGCGACGGAAACAAGAAAAACAATGATGAATGTTTTTGTTTACAACTGCTATTAGTCAATGTACGTGGCCCAACATCATTCCAACATCTACGAACTGTTGATGTTGAATTGTTTGGATTTTACAAAGAAGCCTGTCAAATTTTGCAATTTCTAGAAAAAAGATGCTCATTGGGATCAAACTCTCAGAGATGTTGTAATAGAACATTGATTTCTATAATCATATCTACATGCTTCCCATCAAACCCAATTGATTTGTGGATCAAGTACAAAGATTATATGTATGATGATATTTTGTATCAAGAAATTTACAACGAAATATTGATTTGCTCTTAGTCCCGCACCCTGTTTACCTAAGGTATATAAACGGAATGTAGAACTGATGATGTTACTTTCAGAATTCTACCTACGGACAATATTAATATATTTCTAAGCCGTCTCAATTCTATCAATGACAGTTTTATATTTACAATGGAATTAATTCTTTACAGGCAAATAATTCTTTAGCTTTTCTTGATGATGTAGCAATAAAAAATCCCAATAGCACATTAGGCCACACAGTATATAGTAAACCCACCCACACTAACAGATATCCCAATGATAAATCTCACCATCACCCTACCCTTGGCAAATCTTTATTTCAGAGAGCCTACCATATCTGCGACGCTGAACATCTAGGAGCGAGCTCCGACTGGTGAAAAATGCCCTTCATCAGAACAAGCTGCCTGCCAGCGTCGTAAGACGACCAACAAGCCACCCACAGTAGAGAGGCACCAGCACTTCTACCATATGTTAAGGGAGTTACAGAAAGGATCGGCACCATATAAACAAGAGCTTCTATAAAATCTATTTTTAAGCTTAACAAAAAAGTGAGCCAGTTCTTGACACCAGTTAAATGTAATATTCCTCTGCGGTGTGCCGGTGTATACAAACTTGATTGTGATTGTGGCTTATCTTACATTAGTCAAACAAGAGAAGCATCGGTGTGAAGTGTGAAGGAACACATCTCTTATATAAAGAATGGGTGTGTATTGAAGTCTGCTGTGTGTGAGCACTCCATGAATAAACCCAACCATTACATCAGGCTTGATAAACCTCGTGTACTCGCAAGGAAAAACAGATATAACCACAGAATGATCCGCGAGGCTATTTAAATACAAAAATATCCCAATTTCAGTAGAGGAGACGGATGAAAGCTTTCTACCACCTGGGACCCTCTTATAAAAACTTTGAAATCCCAAACCCACATCAGGGGGCAAATAGCTCCTTCGGCAGAAATCCAGTGCAGTACGCGAGGCCGTTGGCGGTAGTTTGATATAATAATTATATCAACTGACAGACGAATGCCACCTCAGTCTACCCATGACCGAGGACTACTGCTAAGTGTTCGAACAGTCGGCTTTCCAAAAAATGTCAATTTACGCGATTTATCCGGTGAAACTGTTTTATTTAATATGTATAAATATCACGAAAACCAAAGAACGCATTATTGCCAGTGATTACATGAACAACGCCAGCTGATGAACTCAATACATGTCTAAAGTCCTCCAATTTGTGGAAACATGTCAAAGTACTTCATTTAAGCAAGAATATGCGTGTTGAGTTGCAAAATGACGAATCTGGAAACATATTCTCTAAACAACTCATTGACATTGGTAATGGCGAATTTCCTATAGACATCTTGACTGCCTGCATTAACTTTCCTAGTTTTTGTCAGTTAATTCGATAAAAAGATGAACTTATTCAGAAGGTATTTCCAGATGTTTTGGAACCAGATTTACAGAAACTATAATTGATTGAGCGAACGGGGCTGTAATATTGGCTGCAGGCGAATCGAGGATATATAAATCAGTTGATTCGGCTTCTACCCAAGATGATGTAGTCAACTATCCACCGGAATTTTTGAACTCGCTGGATCACAATCTTCAATTGAAGGTTGGATCGGTAGTTATGTAGATAGATAATGTTGCGAAATATCAACCAACCGTTTCTTTGCAACGGCACACGGTTAGCGATTAAAAAAATGTACCAAACGACGCGATAGAAGCATTTATACTGAAAGGTAGAGGTGTTCGTTATATTAGGTAGCATATAAAAACAGTCGTTCGTTTAAACGAGCATATCGTTCTAATATAAATGCGCAGCAACATGCGCTTGTTTCAGCTTTATTTTTGTCATTCTAAATTATACTCTAACTCCATGGAATAAGAAGTATATTAATGAACAAGAAATAACGAATATTGAATCTGCTTAATAAGCATTTAACGAATATTTCACATTCTAAATGATGCTCTAAATTCATGAAATAAGAAGTATATTAGTGTGACGAGTATTAAAATCTACTTTATTAAGCATTTAACGAATATTTCACATTCTAAATGATGCTCTAACTCAATGGAATAAGAAGTATATTAGTGTGACGAGTATAGAAATCAGCTTTAAACATTTTGTGAATATATCTTTGGAGTAAATTGTAATATTCATTAATGTTTTGAATACATCGACATCTAGTGTTCACTTTGTGAAATAGACATTTTTGACATTCTAAATTATGGTCTAACTCAACTCAACTAGAATAAGAAGTGTATTAGTTATGAGTACTGAAATCAGCAGATTTCATCATTTTGTGAATATTTTTTTGGAGAAAATTATAATAAAATATATTCATATATTGGGTACATCTATTGTTCACGTTGCAAAATAGCTTTATTTGTGAGATTCAAAATTATGCTTATTTCCGTTGAATAACGTATTAAAATAATGTTTGGAGAAAATTTGTTGCAATTTGCTTTTTTTTTTTTTTTTTAGTTATTGTCTTTATACGAAAGTAATATATCATATAGCTTAAAAAGAAGCAGGTGTTTTATACACAGCATACTGCTTTATAACGTTGAAGAAATAAAGCTGTCATGAACAACTCTACTGAAAGGAAAGTATAAAGGAGAAGTTGTACTCATACCGCGTGTAGTGTCTGTGGGGGGGTTCACGGATGGCGGGGAGCAGTAACGCAGCAGCCACGGGCGTGAGCAGACGTGTGCTTTACTTTAGCTACTGGTGACGTAACGAGCCATATACTTCTCCTTATGTACGCGAGCACATACACCGCGCATCCCAATGATTCCGACTGTACCATTTGAGTTTAAACCACTAGTTTCCAGTGCGGCTTGCTTTTACTATGACCATAAACAAGTCCCAGGGGCAATCATAAGTGTTTGTGAAATTAATCTGGAAAACGCATGTTTCTCACATGGTCACTTGTATGTTGCCTGTTCCCGTGTTGGAAAACCATCAGATTTGTTTGTCTATGCGCCAGGTTATCAAACAAAAAAACATCGTTTATCACAAAGCACTACAATGAATATGATAATGATTTTTGTTAATAATTATGATTCATATGATTACCAATAAGCGATTAATTACATGTAAATGATTATATATGTTTTATTTAATTATTTTTTATTCTCAACGCCCTATCAACAGGGTGACGGTTCTGTTCGACTTACAATACGACTATACAAATAGGTAGGAATGAAAAACTGCCACATTACAAATCTTTTTGATAGGACGAAGTCTGTCGGGTCCGCTAGTATAATGTATACAAATGCTCAAAATCCAATATTAATAATAGTGGAATTAAATATAGCATCAGCAAACCTCGAATTTGAAAGAACATTCGGAGGCTATTCGTCAGAATATATCTGCCATATTACGCCGCACTAAGCCATCGTAAGCTAATATATCTAGTGATGAATCTCAGACCCTTCCGAATTTGCAGCAAAACGAAGATTCTCAAAGCCAATAAAAGTTACGCGACGGTTATATTAGACACAGAGGAATACAATAAAAAAAATTTGCTATCGGATAAAAATAATTATAAAATTGTTGACCAAGACCCTACGCATTATTATTAAAAGCATTCATCCACCCAACTGTAGATTATTATTATATATTATATTATTTTTGATCCTTCTTCTTATCTTAATATATGGCGTTTCGAGTGCCCGTGGAGGCACAATTATCTTCGCCAATGTCACGTTGAAAGGAGAACACACAAAGGAGAGTGTACGGTAAAAAAGAGATAATATTACACTATAGAAGAATGCATGTTTAAAAGAGATCCAGTTCTTAATCTTCACCTATAACAAAATTAACAGATACAATATGTACAGACAACATATAAGGCTGGGCTTTGAGAGGAAGGACATCATATAGAGGACGAATTCATTTAGGGCAGGAATTATGATCCTTAGCAGGAGCACAGCATCTGTGACAGCTCAGTCAGTACCACTGCTTCAATACAAATATGAGGTGAAGAACACAAATAAATCAACTAATGACTAAGATTGCAGAAATCTCCCGCACCATATATCCTCGACACGAGCTCTAACGACCAACGACAACAGCCAATGAAACGAACTAAGTAAATAAATCCATCCATTCAAAATACAAACCCACAAGTAAAACCAAAAAAATATTGTTTTCAAATAAAATCAATTATTCAGCTTCTTAGGATCTCATTTTATATTCACAACACTCTGAACTAAAATAAAATGTATAATATATAGAAATTAAAAACAATAAAACCTTTTTAATCTGTGAAAAATAACACATTTTTTTAATCTCAATGAGAATTGAATTATAGCACTGAACAACTTAAAATTTAATTTATATTATTATTTATTAATTGTAAATTAAAAGACAATGTTCAACAAATAATAATGACATTTAACAAAACACTTTCCCAAGTCCCTGCTAAGTTACTATAAGAGAGTCACATGTATATGTAAATTAAAATTACATTAAAGTGAAATTAAAAAAAAAAACAGTCAATTTAAAACAGCAAAGAAGAAACGGAACTATTTTCCACGCCGGTGTAAATTCCTGTAAGATTGAAACAAGTCTGGTAAAGTATCAAGAACTTGTTGTTTATATAAAATCCTCAATTAAATTTATC
>JAXRJS010000142.1:37500-45050 GCA_037127375.1 Dione juno | reverse complement strand
CTCTATTTTATAGTTTAAAATTAAAACATTACTTTGCATTGTAAAAATAAAAAAAAAATAGTTCTATAAATATTAAGAGTAAATAATTAACACATTATAGCTTCAATATTAAGAATATTTATAAATATCAATATTAAGCTATGTAAATTAAAATAGTATGATAATATTAGTAATAATATCATAAAACAACTAAATAAATAAATTTAAAAATTATTTATTGATAAATATAATAAATTAAAGAATCATACCGGAGAACCTCTCAGAGGGTGTGCCCTCTCTAAGCTGCGGGCTGGAAAGCCCGATATAATAAAACTAAGAAAAAAATAAAAATAATCAATCACAACGAAACAATGAAAATTGACTAATGCTAAACCTTAACTCACTTAAAATTACGGTTGCCTTAATACCAATTTTGAAATTTGTGTAGGCTAAAATAATAAAGTCCATAAATCGCACTCTCATAATTAAACTCTTGCCAAGCACGTGACACATGTTATAGAGCAGTATTGTGGTAAAATGAATTGGATGCAAACTAAGGCGTATTCGTGCACTTAACCTATGACAGCAAAATTAACCTACTTAGCGGACAGGGGAGTTCGATAAGTTGTGCCAAACCTGTACACAAACACCTGAGCTCTGACCTTCGGCGCTTTCTTACGATATTGCTGTCTGAAAGTGATATACTATGTCTCCCGAAATTGTCTCGACTAAGGCTGCCGTAAAAAGTTGTATACAAGGATTCGACCTTTAATATATAATTTATAGTGTGGAATTCCAGCATGTGGCACAATATCAATAGAGTCCGCTTAAATCTAAATATCTTTATTGTACTAACAAAAAAATAGAGTAACAAAAGTACCAAAAGAAAAATTAGTAGCACAAAGGGTGGACTTATCCTATAAGAGATCTCTTCCAGCCAAAACGATGGTAGTGATGAGTTTTTAAGGCGGTAAGAATTATAGTACAATTAATTCAAAATAAATTAGAAGACATATAAATTAATTATATGCCACACAAACTAAAACTGGTTACACAAAATCTGGAACACTATAATCTATACAGAAAAGACAGACTGATTACAAATACAGAAATATTACAAACATCCATACTATACATACACATACCTAATATATATAAAATTAAAAAATACAGAATACATACCAATAGTGAGCTGAATAAGGTTATCACATTGATGACGGCGGAAATCAATGTACTCGTTAAACTGTGCGAGTAAGTGCTTTGTAAGTGACATTTGAAGGAACGCTGGTTGGATATTTGTGGATTAAGGAAGTTGTTCACAGAGTTTGCAGCATACACTGAGAAGGATCTCTGCGAGTATTTAGTATTACTCTTTAGGTGAGTAGTATCGTTAGACACACGACCGCCTCGAGCGTGTGGTAGTGGAAGTATGGTAAAACGAGAGCGCAGATAAAAGAGGGAAATTTTCATAATCTAAGAATTTACAAAAGAGTGAAGTGCATATCTCGGCGAAGGTGGATAGGAGCCAGTAAGCTGAAGCGCGAAATTGAGCAACGTGATCAACTACGAAAACAAAGAGAAATGTATGGCCGGATTTGAAAACGCTCTCGCTGTTAATAGCTCTAGGTCACGGCCAAGTATAAAAGAAGAATATAATCCTGCTTGATTCGTTCGGTGGTACGAATAATAACATTAAAGAGGAATAATCTCCCCTCAAAAATAAATAAAATATAAATAAATTCTAGGGGTAAAGAGTGAAAATATAAATTTAATATCAGAAAAGATATATTAAAATAAAAAATAAAGAACGAAAAACTGTGGTTTTATTTAATCGTTCTCTAGCTAAATTATTAAAAATGGAATTCCAAAGTCTTAATAAATTAAACCATAAGAAATGATATCACACCCCAATATATAACTTCAATGCAAACAAATATAATTGAAATTCTTATATTAGAAATAATTAATATCTAATAGAAAATAATGAACCAATCAAACTATAGTTTGATTTAAACATAAACGCGTATAAAAAAAAATTATATTATTAAATATTTATCATTAAATTAAATGAAACTTGAAATAATCATTTCCATGGAAAACAAATCTTGAGGATAAATGATAATCCTAAAGCCACTTCACAAACTGTCACAACAAAAAAAGTATCCACTATACTATAATATATATATATTATATCATATAATAATATATATAAGAGTATATTATAAGATATATATATATAGTATATATTATTAATATAGAATAAATAAATAATATATATAGATAAAGATAATCATTCAAAAAGGAAGGGTGTCTAGCCAATTATTGTGAATTTGGTTTTCCGGATTACGGGTCTGCGACCCCGGGACCTCGAGCCACCACTTTCAAACCCGATCCAATGCATGTAAGTGGTGTCGAGCGCCTTATTCCCACGTTCTTTCTGCCTATTATTCACTTCCTTATGGTTTCTCCAGTACGGGTATTGGAGGTCAGATGGCAATCGCTCCACAAAAAACCCACTTCGCCATCATATGGACGAGGTTTCGTAGCGGAAGGCAGACCCGGGGCAAAGCGGACTATGCCAGGAAGAAGGCAGAAGATGTATAGATAGCGATATATATAATATATCTATATATACTAGTAAATTATAATTATAAATATATAATATAATATCTATATATATATATATAGCATGACATAGACTATAAATAAAAAAAATCTTAAAACAATAAACTCTAAGCTTATTTAAGACAATTAAAATGTTTCGTTTGTGATAACAAAAATAGTTAATAGTTTAATAAATTAATAGAAAAACCATATTATCATTTGTTTTATAGTTTAAAAAAACTTTGGTCTTGTAAATCAAAAAATAAAGAATTCTTTGTAAATATGCAAAGAAAAAGATATTCTTAGTAGATCTCAAAATTATATGTTCTTAAAAACATTCTTTGAAATTACAAATTATTATAGCAATCTTAATTTTATTTATTTCTGTATTATATTTTTCAACAAATCACCCGTTAGCATAGGATTATTCATTCCTGTCACACTCTTTTAACTTGCATTTTCTCAGTATATTATAAAGATTATTGATTTTCCATATATTATTTAAATTTTTGTTTAGGGTGGCTTAGTTTTATTAGTATGTTTCAAGAATTGTAACTAATGCGTTATTGAAAATCAATTTTTAATTAAAAGATTATTATAGGAAGGCTTAAATTTAGAATTTTATTTTCATTTTCTTTTAAACAATATTTAACTTGAATCAATACATATCTTAATGAAGGAAAACTGAGTAATTGTTTGTAATTTATTTAAGGTTTCTATAATGAATATAATTTTTATTACAAACTTATATAATGACAAAGGTATGTATTAATACGATATTAATTATTTTTACTTATTAGTACTCTTGTCGTAGTAGTAAAAAATACAATATTTTTTTGGACCTTACGTTCAATTATAGAAAATATTTATGAAACTAATGATACTTTTTTTAAGCCTATACGTTAAAAACTCACCCAATTAAAAATCATTAATGGATCATTAATGATTTACCTTCACTATAAATATTTCTCTGATGAATTTGGATCATTATTAGCATTATGTTTTAATAGTTCAAATCATTACAGGATGATTTTAACTATATATTATGCAGAGAATATGACAGTGATAGAGGTTTCTTTTAGAGTACAGAGATGTGACGAATGTAAATGATGGGTGACTTATCCGAACATTACATGCAATGGAGCATCCTTTTTTGTTTATTTGTATTTTATTACATTGCCGGGAATTTATGACTCTTGTAATATAAAATAACTTGAATAGTAAATTGAGTAATTATTGCTAGGTTTACTAATAGCAACAGCATGTATAGGATATGTTTGTACCTTACGACAAATATCTTTTTGAAGGGCAGCAACAGGAATATAATTTATATCTTCTATCCCCATATTTGGGAATCGATAGTAAAGGGAAATTTGCGTGGGATTGCTGTGATAACGCCACTTTAAACCCGATTTTTATACTGTCCGGTTTTATTTCCTTATTAGTATAATATAATATAATTCAGTATTCTTTTTACACAAACAGGATTCCAAAAACCATTATACGAAGCCATTAGGAATTAATAAGTAACTGAGATAAAATTCGAAATTCCATACATTTTTACTTTTAAGATTTATGGATTTATTATTCTAATTTTTTTATAATATACTACTTTAATTAAATCATTATTCGGAGACCCTGATAATTTTATCCCTGTAATCCTTAGTTAACTACAATTCATATTCACCTGATGATATTTTTATTCTGCAGAATCGCAATTTACGATATATACTAATATATTTGGAGGTCAGGGTATGCATTAGTTTAATCTATTTATTTAATATTGTACCATTACATTTAAT
The DNA here is from genome assembly GCA_037127375.1 of Dione juno. Taxonomy (NCBI): domain Eukaryota; kingdom Metazoa; phylum Arthropoda; class Insecta; order Lepidoptera; family Nymphalidae; genus Dione; species Dione juno. The sequence goes on along the minus strand of JAXRJS010000142.1, from coordinate 40,665 downwards.
AAAAAAATTCAAGAATTCAATTTATACTTTAAATCAATGTTATTGTGATTTTAATTATAAATATCATTTACTAACATGAATGAGAGGACCTGTTGAAATATCCTTATATTATTACAGGGCAAAATTTAACTTTACATTTATTTTCTTATTTTATATTTTCACCCAATGCTAAATAATTTTGAGATAATGAATTTTTATTAATGAATGATTTGTAAATAAGATTGTGTTTGAAAAACTTAAGAGAGACTAAGTCTTCTATTAAGTATACTAAAATATTATTAAGTTAATAGTGATTTGTACACCTAAACAATAATAATAATTAAAGAAAAGGGAATATCTTTTTCAACATACATTATTATTTATCATATCACGAGAACGAGGTAAAGTCGTCGAACCCAAATAAAAAAAAAGACATCACTACAATTTAAATAAAATATTAAAATTAATCACACCCACCTATATAAATAAGTTACAAATACGATTTAAGAAATAAAATTCTTATCGAATATCACGACTAAAAAAATTAAAGAAAATATCCCACTCTTTATCGTCAATCCCATTCCAAACCCGGAACAATTCCTCCCCCTCTGCAAAGTCAAAGGAGGTTTCGATTGTCTACAGCTAAATAGAAGAAAAAAACCCATTATTAAAGGTATTATTAGAAATATAAAATCAAATTAAAAATTGATATTCTATAAAAATTTATTAAAATTATAAGCTATACCAAAACAATTCTTGATATTAAAATAAAGAGAATCTAATTCATAGAAATTGTTGGGAGATAGCGATCGTATCCCGCCTAATAAAGAATAATTTCTTTGAGACCAAACGCAATAACAGTGGATAACCCCCAACTCTGTACAAGATAAAAAAAATAAATAACCTAAATTAATATCACTATATTCAATCGTAAGGAATAATATTCCATAACTAAATAAACATACAGCTAATAATAGTGAGGAAAAATCATAAGAAAAATAGTAGAAATAATTTTAAATAAATTTGGTCTTGTAAATTAATTAATAGCATCAGGAAAAAGGCTGTAAAATACCATAAAACCTATTTTTTAGGACCTTTTCGAATTTGAAGTAACCTAAAACTTTTTAGTTTAATAAAGTTAAAAAAGCATACCATTTTTTTTTGTTAGTACGCGGGGAAAATGAGTATGCAGATGATTGGGGACCTCACCGTTAAGTCCGATCTACCCACTACAACCAGCGGAGGAACCCTCCCATCTATATAAGACGTCGCAGGATCGCGCGCAGCAACTACGAAGCCCTCGATGGAAGACCGCCTATCGCATGGCCACCGTCATGTAGGGTTCTCTAGGCACCCACAGCCTTGACTGACTTGCGGAGGGCCAGAATGATCCTCCTACAGGCGTTTCTTAGTTGGAGTTAGCGTCATACGGGCGCATTCCCTGCTTCATGGTCTCGGCGCGAAAGGGTCTGCGATGGGGCATTATGCGAGATCGCGCACTCGCTACGCGGGTCTCTTTAGTGAGATGACTGCTCACAGAGAAAGAGACCATTGAGACAGTTACCCTTACTCAGGATTGCCATTAAACGTTGGATAAGGAAAGATATTGACCACCAAGCCATCAAGGCATGGCGATGTGGGGGCCCAAGCGGGGGCATTCAGCCAGGATGGTGTGCGAGTCGACGGATGCATCCACTATCCTGGACACACCGGGGACATTTCACCGACATACTTGTACCTAAAACTATTTTTTTTGCTAAAAGATCAAAACCCACTGGCTCACACCGGTTTGAACTCAGATATGTCCGATTTTATGCAGCGACAGAATCAAAATTTCACCTTTTGCATTTACAATTATTCTTAACAACAGTCGAGGTCGCAACCTTTTTTTTTATTTGTACGAAAAAAAAGTACGCTGTATCCCTAAAGGAATTTTCTGTGAGTCACTAGTATGGATAGGTATTCACTTATTTTGGATTTTTTTAAAAAAAAGGTAAGAAATTTTTATATCGCCCCAATGAAAATAATAATAAAAATTTTATTAATTTTAGTTATATACATAATCAAAATTTTTAATGTTAAAAACGCTTAGGGTTTCTCGTCTTTTCCAAGGTATGTTAACTTTTTAATAAAAAACGAATTTCTATAATTAATTTAGAGACAGTTATATTTCATCAAATATTTCATTACAAGGTTCTTCAATAAAAGACTAAGATTCAGGCTACACCTTTGTACAGTCAACATACTGCCGCCTTTAATATTAATCAGTGGCCGATTAGACGTTAAATGATTAACCAAAAAGGACATGGTTTTGATCAACAAGGGAAGAGAAAGTTTGGCCGAATCTGTTAAATTGAATTTAATTTAACTGTATGTGATTTTAACTACTCTACGAATGGTATCTAGATACTAAGTTTTTGCTTAAAAATATTGTTTATAAACATTAAAGAATTTGATGTTAAATTTTTTTAAATAAAAATGGGATACTAAATTTTAATGAATAATAAACAAGATAAAGTTAAAAAATTTCAAATGTATTTGCAATATCGATTGATAGAGATCTCTAAGGATAGATAGAGATATTATATATGAGATATATATTATAATATAGCGATATATAAGCATATATACCTATCTATTTGTATCTATATAGCTAGAGAAAGAGCTAGATATATCTATATTAGAGCTATATATATAGATTATATTAGAATATTGTATCTATTATTATATATATATATTATATACTTTTCTTTTTTAATATATCTATAGACATCTATATATATATATAATATAATATCTATAATATATAGATATATAATATATATATATTTTAAATTAAAGCTTTCCCTCTACTAATTGAAGGGCTAAATTATTACACCGGAAGTAAAAGAGCAAGCTAACAGATCTAATCATTTTTTAAGATTTAAAATAAATTGGCATTATTCTTACAACAAACCGAGTAGGATGTATATTAAAAAAAACGATGAACATTTCATTTTCAAATAAGTATTAAAATAATGATACAAATTTAATTTCGAACTAATGAACTCTTTTAAATTCGAGATGTATATTTAACAAAGATTTTTTAATAAAACTATTGATCCACAAGCTACTAATAAATTAAATTTACCTTTTTATAATTATTATTTAAACTTATTTCAAACTTCTTCTACAATACTTATTTAC
>JAXRJS010000142.1:0-32500 GCA_037127375.1 Dione juno | reverse complement strand
ACACATAATCAGGTGACAAATTACGTAATAATTGTTGCTTTTTCTCACGCCCGCCCTTTATCCATTGCATTTTGCTCCACATGTCCGCTGTATTCATGTTTTCGTCTATAGAATTACAATATGAACGCCAATCGTTACAATCAGCTGCAACAATTAATTTTCTAGCTTCGGAAATTTTACATTCTAAGATACCTAAATTAACTGGTGTTGGATTACGTCTAAAATTTTTAAGCGCTAATCTTCTTTCCGCTACAATTTTAGAAAGGTTTTGATTCCAAAAGCCTTTAGGTGTAAATTTCCGGCTGATATTATTACAAAATCTAGTTAACGGAATACTTTTTTTCTGTTGCTAAACATATCGTTATTAGCCAATCATATCGTTTTTGTAAATCACTTGTTTCAAGTGTAGGATTTTCAAAAATATTTGTTAAGACATTTTGGTATTCATTCCAGTTAGCCTTATTATAATTTCGTCTGTCAGTGAAATGTAAAATCTCTTCGTAATTAACAGTAATTTTAATTATCAAGTGATCGCTACCAAGGCTTTCATTAGTACCTCTCCAGTCCAAGCTGGAAGCTATATCGGTGGAACAAAAAGTAATATCTGGTGACGACTGTTGTAAAGATCCGTTAACCAATTTAATTCTGGTAGGACTGCCATTGTTAATTGAAATAAACCCATATTCAAGAGAACTATCGAATAGTTGATTTCCTCTAGTATCTATCATGTTAGACCAACAATTATGCTAACCATTAAAGTCTCCTGCAATAATCGTATTTTTCGAATATAAAGAAAATAGGTAATCCCACTCAAATTGGCATGTATTAATACTAGCAGGGCTATAAAAAGAAATAACATTTTTCAAAATTTTACAATTCAAAATCTTTACGTGAACAACTTCTATATAACAATTGGGGACATTAATTGACCCTAACACTGTTTTAAGTGATTTATGCGTTATAATGGCCACGCGACCATATGAATCTACCCTGTCTTTCCTGTACACGTTATATTGCCTTATATTCAACATAGATCCAGAATGTAGCGATGATTCACTAATAATAGCAATATGAACTTCTTCCCTATTCAACAGTAATTTAAAATCTGCCAACTTAGGTCTAAGACTTCGTGAATTCCACTGTATAATATTTAGGAGACATTTTCTAGAATCTGTACCAACCATTGAAAAAATACAATATTTTATTAAGCATATCGCTACTTTTGACAAATGTTGAAAGAAGGTCACCAATTTCTCCTACAATTAAACAAACTGCATCAACAAATTTGTTCTTAATTTGTCTTTTCGATAAAATTATCTCTTTAATTTTTTCTAGGAACTTTTCAAACGTTCGACTTTTTTTAATAACCTCGTCCCTATTAGTGTTATTATTATTTTTATTGGATGTATCAAAAATAAGTTCAATAGGATTATTGACAGGCTCAGCTTTTTTCGAAAAATTCTTTTTCTTACTAAGATGTCAAACCTTCGTATTTTGTGTTTGGGAGTCAGTATCACTTTTTTCTGAATCCATTGTGGCCCGGACTGAATGAGAATGGAGACTTCAATATCAGAATTTTGCATTTCCTTTCGTTTACCTGATTCTCTTATTACTTCTTTCTCTTGACAGTAGATTTCAAGAGCACTTTTATATGTTGAGTTATTTTGACACATAATCGATCTAATCGCCTTTTCCTTTATAAGTATTGGACATGTTTTGTCTAACGCCATATGTCGGCTGTATTGATTCTCCACTGATTCCACATTTAGGGCATCTGATCTTTCTGGTTTGACATGACCTATTTATATGGCCAAATTTCCAGCAAACAGAGCACTGTGAAACTGGAAAAGTGTATGGATCAACCTTAAACCGGCACCCGTATCCGAAAATATACAGGGGGAAAGTTTGAACTTTTAAAGGCTTCACGAATTGTCAGGCTTGGCACCCATTGATTATTTTATAGTACTATATATTTATAGTAACTTATAGTACTATATATTTATATATTTATAGTAACTTATGATATCAAATAAGTATTTTTAAAAGAAATCATGTAAAAGTTAAAATATAAAAAATTTGAACGCACACAATAGTGGCACCTCCAGTAGATAACCAGATTAAACTCCAAACAATATCATTACAGAAGGAAGTAGGCGCCTTACTTCCAGTCCATTTTGGAGAGTTGTTTTGGTATACCTAGGATGTACAACTGAGATTTGCTAGGATTTATCGACAGGCCACATGATTTGCTCCAGGTAGGTACTAATTATATTTTAATATGCTTAACATTTACTTGCTGGATAGCATTAGCAATATCTCCGTAAATATGATAGAGAGATAAAAAATATTTAAAAATTTCAATCATAATGTTATTTTAATTCACACTTTAGAACAAATAAAATTATTTAATGTTTATTTAATTGTAAAATGTAACTGGCGGGACGAGTTGGCACGTTGACATAAAGAAAGAAAAGGAAAGAAAAAAAAAGGTTTGCTTGCATATTTAATTTCACCTATATTTATTAATATTAATATAATCACCTATATATGTAAGATAAATATGTAATTAAATTTTAAGGTGGAAGATGGAAAATAAACGTAATATATACATATATATATATATATATATATATATATATATATATATATATATATATATATATATATATATATATATATATATATATATATATATATATATATATATATATATATATATATATATATATATATATATATATATATATATATATATATATTTATATATGTTTTGGTGGGAATCGCTGTGGGTGAGTGCAGCATTACCTATAAAATGCCAAAAATACATTCTGCTGTACTCGTGGCGGAGTACCGTATTAGCGGAGCCCTAGCCCTAGCCAGTCCTAGCTATCCACGTCCCCGTCGTTCCCCCTGGGACCTGCTGCAACCGCGCTGCCGCGTGACCGCCGCCACCCTGAGTTGCAGCTGAGCTAACGGATGCAGGGCGAAGGGCGAGTATACTGCGCCTTAAAACAGTATCAACTCACTAGGGAGGACACCCGAAATAAAATCGAGCACATCTGAAGGCTCTGAAGCGGCAGCCCCGCTATCAGATTAAGGCATAGTGGGCTAATCACCTGCTTGCTCGAAAATCATTGATTACAGAAACTGAAACAAATAGAAACCGGACCGATCTATTTACGACGAATGTGAGGACGCTTAGCGATGACAGCCGACTGACCCAAGCAGAAGCAGTAATGCTAAACTACAACTTGCATTAGACCGAGTAGGTCTAAGCGAAGTGAGGAGAAACGGGTTTGGCGAACTGAGAACGCCGAGAGGCTTGACTCTGTTGTATTCTGGTAAAGAAAATGAGGAAGATGTGCGTGAGTATGGCGTGGGGCTCATCCTTTCTAATGCAGCTAAGAATAGCCTTCTCGACTGGAAACCGATATCAGACCGGATCATGTATGCCCGTTTCAATTCCAGAGCCCGGAAGATCTCTATTGTCCAGTGTTACGCCCCAACCAACGCATCATCTAATGATGACAAGGACGACTTCTATAATGCCCTGAATGGCATAAAGAAGCAAGACATCGTTTTCGTCATGGGGGATCTAAATGCAAAAGTTGGGAGCGTAAACACTAATCGTGAGCGGCATATGGGCACACAGGGACTTGGTATGTGCAACGAGAATGGAGAGCGCTTTATCGAATTTTGTCAGAACCACGATCTTACCATTGGAGGAACATTGTTCATACATGGCAACCACCATAAGTACACATGGAACTCACCCGATGGAGTCACCAAGAACCAAATCGATCATCTTGCCATAAGTTCCAAATGGCGTTCTTCATTGCTCGATGTTCGCAACCACAGGGGTGCCGATATTGATAGCGACCATCATTTAGTGGTTGCTGAAGCCCGGCTTAAAGTTGCAAAAGCCCGTGTGGCTGGAGGACCCAGCAAGATTGGAAGAAGGTTCGAGGTTAACAAGCTACATGACTTGGAGACACGTAAGGCCTTCCAACTCGAGTTGCGCAATCGTTTCTCTGTACTGGAAGCCACTTCGGACTCATTGGACGAGGAGTGGAACCGCATTAGAGTGGCCTATACAGAGACTAGTTCCGCCGTCTTGGGACACAAATCGCCTCACTCTCGGGAGGACTGGCTGTCACAACGCACCTGGAACCTGATCGAAGACAGAAGACGACTTCACCTCAGACTGCTTGAGACTCACAACGATGGCATGCGAGTCGAACTTAACACTCAGTACCGTCAAAAACGCAAACAAATCTATCGCAGTACCCGGAAAGATAGGAGACAGTGGGCTGACGGTATTGCCGATCGTGCTCAACAAGCTGCGAACACTGGTAACTTGAGGGAGTTATACAAAGCTACCAAAACCTTGGCAGGTAACAGCAAGTCGAAGAAGAAGCCGTTGAAGTCGAAGGACGGGCAGCTTATTGTGACGACACAAGGGCAGCTAGTGCGCTGGCGCCAACACTTTGAAGAGGTCTTCCGTTTGTCAGATACAACGACGCCCGACATGCTGTAAGCCAGTTCACAACCAGCCCGGCTTCTTGAAATTAATACGGACCCGCCGACATCCGCCGAAGTTGCAAAGGCGGTCAGATCTTTGAAGTTAGGCAAAGCACCAGGAATCGATCTGATAACTGCGGAAATGCTGCAAGCCGACTTATCTTCTGCTGTCAGCGTCCTGACGCCTCTCATTAAAAGGATCTGGATCGCCGAAGAGCTGCCCAGCGATTGAAATAAGGGTCTTCTTGTTACTGTTCCGAAGAAGGGTGATCTGAGCCTGTGCGATAACTGGAGAGGCTTATTACACTGCTCTCTGTTCCTTCAAAAGTGTTCTGTAAGATCATCCTGGACAGACTGTCGAGGGCCGTTAATCCTCTTCTACGCAACGAACAGGCTGGTTTTCGGTCGAACCGTTCATGCACGGACCAGATCAACACTCTTCGTATCATTCTGGAACAGGCATCAGAATGGCAAAGTGATGTTTACCTAACTTTTGTCGACTTCGAAAAAGCCTTCGATACGGTGAAGTGGTCCTGCATCTGATCCCGCCTTTCGGAACTTGGAGTGCCGCCAAAAATCATCCGTCTACTAAAAAGCGTTTACAGGAAGTATTCCTGTAAAATAACTCACGACGGCCTCATCTCAGACGAGGTAGCAGTGTATGCGGGTGTCCGCCAGGGCTGCCTCTTGTCGCCGCTCCTCTTTTTGGTCGTTCTAGATGGGATAATGCTTCGCATCTCTGAAAACAAGCGTCGTGGCATAGAGTGGGGACTGTCTTATGTCTTAGAAGACTTAGACTACGCCGATGATCTGTGCCTGCTAAGTCACACCTACGCTGACATTTTTACACCAAACAGGATTCCAAACCATTCTAATAATCCATTAGGAATTAATAGTAACTTAGATAAAATTCCATTCCATCCATTTTTTACTTTTAAAGATTTAATTGGATTTATTATTCTAATTTTTTTATTAATAATACTTACTTTAATAAATCCTTATTTATTAGGAGACCCTGATAATTTTATCCCTGCTAATCCTTTAGTCACCCCAATTCATATTCAACCTGAATGATATTTTTTATTTGCATATGCAATTTTACGATCTATTCCTAATAAATTTGGAGGTGTAATTGCATTAGTTATATCTATTTTAATTTTAATTATTTTACCATTTACATTTAATAAAAAAATTCAAGGAATTCAATTTTATCCTTTAAATCAAATTTTATTTTGATTTTTAATTATAACTATCATTTTACTAACATGAATTGGAGACCGACCTGTTGAAATACCTTATATTATTACAGGGCAAATCTTAACTTTAATTTATTTTTCTTATTTTATTATTAACCCAATTCTAAATAAATTTTGAGATAAATGAATTTTTAATTAATTAATGAGCTTGTAATAAGCATTTGTTTTGAAAACTTAAGAGAGAATAATTATTCTATTAATTTATACTAAATTTATTTTATTAAGTTAATATTATTTTTACACCTAAAAAAAATAATAAATAATTTAAAGAAACAGGCAAATATCTTTTTCAACATAAATATATTTATTTATCATATCGATAACGAGGTAAAGTTCCTCGAACCCAAATAAAAAAAAAGACATAAATACTAATTTTAAATAAAATATTAAATTTAACTCACACCCCCCTATATAAATAAGTACAAATAATATTCTTATAAATAAAATTCTAAAATATTCAGCTAAAAAAATTAAAGAAAATCCCCCTCTTCTATATTCAATATCAAACCCTGAAACTAATTCTCTCTCCCCTTCTGCAAAATCAAAAGGAGTTCGATTTGTCTCAGCTAATAAAGAAGAAAAAAAACACATTATTAAAGGTATTATTATAAATATACATCAAATTAAAAATTGATATTCTATAAATTTTATTAAATTAAAATCTATCACCAAAACAATTCTTGATATTAAAATTAAAGATAATCTAACTTCATAAGAAATTGTTTGAGCTACTGCTCGTAACCCTCCTAATAATGAATAATTTCTATTTGAAGACCAACCAGCAATTAACAGTGTATAAACCCCAACTCTAGTACAAGATAAAAAAAATAATAAACCTAAATTAAATATCACTATATTAAATACGTAAGGAATTAATATTCAAATAACTAAAGATAACATAAATCTAATAATAGGAGAAAAATAATAAGAAAAATAATTAGAATAATTTAAATAAATTTGTTCTTTTGTAAATAATTTAATAGCATCAGAAAAAGGCTGTAAAATACCAATAAACCCTATTTTATTAGGACCTTTTCGAATTTGAATATAACCTAAAACTTTTCGTTCTAATAAAGTTAAAAAAGCAACACCATTTTTTTTTTTTTATTACGCTGGGAAATGCGTTTATGCAGATGTACTGTGGGACTCACCGGTAAGTCCGATCCTACCCACTAAAACCCAGCGGAAACCCTCTCCATCTATATAAGACGTCGCAGGATCGCTTGCGCATGCAACTACGACGCCTCGATGGAAGGCCCGCCTATCGCAGGCCACCGTCACTTTTAGGGTTCTCTAGGGCACCCACAGCCTTGATGACTTGCGGAAGGGCCAGAATGCTCCTCCTACAGGCGTTTCTTTAAGGTTGGAGTAGCGCATAGCGCATTCTCCTGCTTCCTGGTCTACGGCGGCGAAATGGGTCTGCATTAATGCGGGATTCGCGCACTCGCTCCACGGTCTCTTTTAGTGAGATGACTTCCTCACAGAAAGAGACCATTGCAGACCAGTTCCCCTTACTATCAAGCATGGCCCTTACTACACTGGATAAAGAAAGATCTTGACCCACCACAGCCATCAAGGCATGGCGCTGTGGGACCCAAGCGGGGCATTCAGCCAGAGTATGATGTGCCGAGTCGACGGAGGCATCACACTCATGGCAAACCGGTGACATTTCCCGACATTTCGTACTAAAATATTTTTTTTGCTAAAAGATAGAAACCAACCTGGCTCACACCGGTTTGAACTCAGATCATGTAAGATTTTAATGATCGAACAGATCAAAATTTTAAACTTTTGCATTTAAATTTTATCTTAATCCAACATCGAGGTCGCAACCTTTTTTTTTATTTGTACTAAAAAAAAAATTACGCTGTTATCCCTAAGGTAATTTTTTCTTTTAGTCACTATTTATGGATCATTTATTCACTTATTTATGATTTTTTTTAAAAAAAAGTTAATTAAATTTTTCTATCGCCCCAATAAAATAATAATAAAATTTTAAATTTATATTTATATACATAATCCAAATTTTTAATTGTTATAAAACTCTATAGGGTCTTCTCGTCTTTTTAATTTATTTTAACTTTTTAATTAAAAAATTAATTTCTATAATTAATTTAGAGACAGTTTATATTTCATCAAATCTTTCATACAAGTCTTCAATTAAAAGACTAATGATTATGCTACCTTTGTACAGTCAATATACTGCAGCCCTTTAATTATTAATCAGTGGGCAGATTAGACTTTAAATTATTAACCAAAAAGACATGTTTTTGATAAACAAGTGAATATAAATTTTTGCCGAATTCCTTTAAATTAATTTTAATTTAAATTTATTTTATTTTACAATAATATACTAATTTTATATTTAATTCATTTTAAGTCATTAAAAAATGTTCTTTATGTTTTGTTAGATTATTTTTTTTTTTTTTTTATATTATTAAATTTTTTTTATGATATATTTTACTATAGAAAATTTAGTATTTTTTTTTTAGAGTGAGAAATTATTTCTTTTAATTCAATAAGAATTGTTATATCTATTTTATTAGATTGAATATCTTTATTATTCATAATATTTGTTTCTTTAATTTCTTCTTCAGTAATTTATTATAGAAAAAGATATATAAGATCAGAATTGAATTTAAATCGTTTTATTTATTTAGTTTTAATATTTGTATTTTCTATAATTTTGTTAATTATTAGTCCTAATATAATTAGAATTTTATTAGGTTGAGACGGTTTAGGGTTAGTTTCTTATTGTTTAGTAATTTATTATCAGAATATTAAATCTTATAATGCTGGGATATTAACTGCTTTATCAAATCGTACTGGGGATGTAATAATTTTATTATTGATTTCTAGGATAATAAATTATGGTTGATGAAATTATATTTTTTATTTAAATTTTATAAGAAATGATTTTTCTATAAAAATTATTAGATTATTAATTATTATTGCAGCTATAACTAAGAGAGCTCAAATTCCTTTTAGATCATGATTACCTGCTGCTATAGCAGCTCCTACTCCTGTGTCTGCTTTAGTTCATTCTTCGACATTAGTGACAGCTGGGGTTTATTTATTAATTCGATTTAATAATTTATTACTTGATATAATTTTTTAAAAATTTTTATTACTATTATCTGGGTTAGCAATAATAATATCTGGAATTTGTGCTAATTATGAATTTGGTTTAAAAAAAATTATTGCTTCATCTACATTAAGACAATTAGGATTGATAATAAGAATTTTAAGAATAGGATTTAGTGATTTAGCTTTTTATCATTTATTAACTCATGCTATATTTAAAGCTTTATTATTTATATGTGCAGGGGTGATTATTCATATAATAAATGATAACCAAGATATTCGAATAATAGGGGGGATTAGATTTTATGTTCCTATAACTTCTTTATGCATAAATATTTCAAATTTAGCTTTATGTGGGATTCCTTTTTTGGCTGGATTTTATTCTAAGGATATTATTTTAGAGATGGTTAGAATAAGAAATTTAAATTTATTAATTTTTTTTTATACTATTTTTCAACTGGTTTAACTATATTTTATACTATTCGTTTATTAATATATTTAATAATTAATAATTATAATTTATTAGTATATTTTTATACTTTTTAGTATAGTTTATAATTTTTATGACGAGTATTATGTTATATTAAAAAGAATAATGGTTTTATTATTTATAAGATTAATTTCGGGGAGTATATTAAGATGAATAATTTTTTGTTATCCTCATATAATTTATTTACCTTTTTCTTTAAAAATAATGGTAATTTATTTGACTTTATTTGGACTTGTTATAGGTTATATAATTAGTTGTATAAAAATTTATTCTATGAATAAATTTTTATATACTTATAAGATTAGATATTTTTTGTTACTATGTGATTTTTACCAATGTTATCAACTTATAGTTTAAATTATTATTTTTTAAATATAGGTCAAAATTTATATAAAAATATTGATTTAGGGTGAAGAGAGTTATACAGAGGTCAAGGTTTATATAATATTATTGAAAATAATTCTTTAATTTATTATATTTATCAGATAAATAATTTTAAAATTTATTTATTTAGATTTGTTTTATGAATATTATTAATAATTATTATAATAATTAATTTAAATAGCTTAATTTGGAGCATAATATTGAAGATATTAAGGTGATTTATTAATCTTTAAATATTTATAAATTTTTTTTTTTTTTTTTACAATGAAAATGTAATGTTTTAATTTTAAACTATATAAATATAAAATAAAAAGAAATATTAATGATATTAATCACTAGGCATTAAGTTAGCAGCTTAATTATAATATATTTCTAATTGGAATTTTTATTCAATTTTATCATTAACAGTGATATACCTCTATTTGGGTTTCAATTAATACAAACAAGTTATTAACTCTATCTTTTAAGTCGAAATTAAATGCAAATTGCTTCTTGTTTAAGATAAATTAAAGTTAATATTTTTTGAATGCAAATCAAATGTTTTAAATTAAACTATAATCCTAATTGGATCAATTTAATATATTTTGATTTCATTCATGATAAAGGCCTAATAATAGTATAATAATAAAAAAAAATAATTTTAAATCAAGTTATGAAATTGACTAATTTAAATGTAGGAATGATAGGAAAAATTAAAGCGATTTCTACATCAAAAATTAAAAAAATTATTGTGATTAAGACAAAATTTAGAGAAAAAAATAAGACCCTATATAACCTCAATAATTTATTGTTATTAAACCCCCAATAACTAATCTTATATGAGCAACAGAAGAATAAGCAATTAAAGATTTTATGTCAATTTGACAAAAACATTTTAAACTCATATAAAATCCTCCAATTAATCTTACGACAACTCAAATATAACCATAATTAAAATTTATAACCATAATTAAAATTTATTTTTTGTAAAATCACTATAACCCGTTTAAGTCCATAACTCCCTAATTTTAATATAATAGCAGCTAAAATTATCGACCCCGAAATTGGAGCCTCAACATGAGCTTTTGGTAATCATAAATGAACAAAATACATAGGCATTTTAATTAAAAAAGCAAAAATTAAACTTAAATATAATAAAATTAAATTATAATCATAAAATTTTATTATATAAATTATTATAAAATTTATTTCTTTATAAATATAAAAAAATCCTATTAATAAAGGTAAAGAAGCAAATAAAGTATAAAATAATAGATATAATCCTGCTTGAATTCGTTCAGGTTGATACCATCATCCAATAATTAATATTAAAGTAGGAATTAATCTCCCCTCAAAAAATAAGTAAAATATAAACAAATTTATAGTTCTAAAAGTTAAATATAATATTAATATTAAAAAATAATATTAAATAAAAATAAAGAACTAAAAAATTTTGTTTTATTTAATCTTTCTATGGCTATAATTATTAAAAATTTAATTCAAATTCTTAATAAAATTAAACCATAAGAAATTATATCACGCCCAAATATATAACTTAAATTGCAAAAATTTATAATTGAAATTCTTCTATTTATAAATAATAATATCATAAATATAAAAATAAATTGAACCAATCAAAATATATTTTTATTTAAACATAAAGGTATAATAAAAATTATAATTATTAAATATTTTATCATTAAATTAAATTGAAACTTTGAAATTAATCATTTCCATGAGTACAAATTATTGATACTAAAATTGATAATCCTAAGGCCCCTTCACAAACTGTAAAAACTAAAAAAATTATCAATATATATATATATATATATATATATATATATATATATATATATATATATATATATATATATATATATATATATATATATATATATATATATATATATATATATATATATATATATATATATATATATATATATATATATATATATATATATATTATAATTAAGTTCAATTATATAAAATATTTATTTAACTAATGATAATTTTTTTTAAGCCTATACGTAAAACTCACCCAATTTTAAAAATCATTAATGGATCATTAATTGATTTACCTTCACCATCAAATATTTCCTCATGATGAAATTTTGGATCATTATTAGCCTTATGTTTAATAATTCAAATCATTACAGGATTATTTTTAACTATATATTATTCAGCTAATATTGACATTGCATTTTTTAGAGTAAATTATATTTGCCGAAATGTAAATTATGGGTGACTTATCCGAACATTACATGCTAATGGAGCATCCTTTTTTTTTATTTGTATTTATTTACATATTGGCCGAGGAATTTATTATGAATCTTTTAATTTAAAACTAACTTGAATAGTTGGAGTAATTATTTTATTTTTACTAATAGCAACAGCATTTATAGGATATGTTTTACCTTGAGGACAAATATCTTTTTGAGGAGCAACAGTAATTACTAATTTACTATCTTCTATCCCATATTTGGGAACTATATTAGTAAATTGAATTTGAGTGGGATTTGCTGTTGATAACGCAACTTTAACCCGATTTTATACTTTCCATTTTTTATTTCCATTTATTATTCTAATATTAACTATAATTCATTTATTATTTTTACACCAGGTTCCAGGTACCAACAGGTTCTAATAATCCCTTAGGAATTAATAGTAACTTAGATAAAATTCCATTCCATCCATTTTTTACTTTTAAAGATTTAATTGGATTTATTATTCTAATTTTTTTATTAGTAATACTTACTTTAATAAATCCTTATTTATTAGGAGACCCTGATAATTTTATCCCTGCTAATCCTTTAGTCACCCCAATTCATATTCAACCTGAATGATATTTTTTATTTGCATATGCAATTTTACGATCTATTCCTAATAAATTAGGAGGTGTAATTGCATTAGTTATATCTATTTTAATTATTTTACCATTTACATTTAATAAAAAAATTCAAGGAATTCCATTTTATCCTTTAAATCGCTGTACGGTGCACCGGTGTGGGTGGATTCTCTCACCGCTCGTAATAGGACCCAACTGCATAAAGCGCAGCGGGTTATAGCAGTGAGAGTCATCCGGGGATACCGTACCGTATCATGGACGGCGGCTACTCTCTTGGCGGGTGATCCACCTTGGGAGTTGCAGGCGGAAGTGCTTGCTAGAGTGCATGCATTCCGGTCAAGCGAGCGGTCCCGAGGCGAACGACCATCGAGGGAGGATATCGCGCGAATCAGGAAAAGGGCTGACGAAGCTCTAATCTTGAGATGGAGGGAGGACCTAGAATCCCCAGCAGCAGGCCTAGTAACGGTGGAGGCGGTCCGACCACACCTAAAACGCTGGGTAAGGAGAAAGTTCGGTGTCCTGACGTTCAGGATGGTGCAGGTACTGACGGGGCATGGTTGCTTCGGCAAATACCTGCATCAGATTGCACGTCGGGAGCCGTCGCCGGTGTGTCATGAGTGCAACGCGCCAGTTGACTCGGCACAACACACTTTGGCCGAATGCCCCGCATGGGCCCCACAACGCTGGGCTTTGATGACTGTAGTGGGTGGTGACCTCTCTCTTTCCAATGTGGTAGGGGCCATGCTGGATCGTGAGAGAAGCTGGTCTGCGATGGTCTCGGTCTGCGATGGTCTCCTTCTGCGAATCTGTTGTCGCATTGAAGGAGGCCGCGGAGCGGGCACGTGAGTCCAGTGCAAATGTTGACCCTCTCCGCCGCCGGAGGTCAAGGAGATGGAGAAGGCACTTTCAAGAAGTCCAACTCCCCCTACCCTAGAGTGGATACCACGGGATTCTTGTGATCCTCCTCTTCCAAGTCGTGGAGGCTCCAGATACCCTTGGAACCTCAGAGAACCGTAAAGACGATGGTGGCTCGTAGCAGCGCAGCAGCGGGCCTGTCACCGAGGCGTCGTAGTAGAATGCTCAACCGATCCTACGGCGTCTCACAGAGGTGAAGAGGGTTCCGCTGGGTTTTAGTGGGTAGTATCGAGTACTGTACTGTACCGATGAGTCCCACAGTACCACCCAATGGGTGGTCTGCGTAAAAGGCATTTCCCAGCGAAGAAAAAAAAAAAAAAAATTATAGGGCAAATCTTAACTTTAATTTATTTTTCTTATTTTATTATTAACCGAATTCTAAATAAATTTTGAGATAAATTAATTTTTAATTAATTAATGAGCTTGTAATAAGCATTTGTTTTGAAAACTTAAGAAAGAATAATTATTCTATTAATTTATACTAAATTTATTTTATTAAGTTAATATTATTTTTACACCTAAAAAAAATAATAAATAATTTAAAGAAACAGGCAAATATCTTTTTCAACATAAATATATTTATTTATCATATCGATAACGAGGTAAAGTTCCTCGAACCCAAATAAAAAAAAAGACATAAATACTAATTTTAAATAAAATATTAAATTTAACTCACACCCCCCTATATAAATAAGTACAAATAATATTCTTATAAATAAAATTCTAGAATATTCAGCTAAAAAAATTAAAGAAAATCCCCCTCTTCTATATTCAATATCAAACCCTGAAACTAATTCTCTCTCCCCTTCTGCAAAATCAAAAGGAGTTCGATTTGTCTCAGCTAATAAAGAAGAAAAAAAAACACATTATTAAAGGTATTATTATAAATATAAATCAAATTAAAAATTGATATTCTATAAATTTTATTAAATTAAAATCTATCACCAAAACAATTCTTGATATTAAAATTAAAGATAATCTAACTTCATAAGAAATTGTTTGAGCTACTGCTCGTAACCCTCCTAATAATGAATAATTTCTATTTGAAGACCAACCAGCAATTAACAGTGTATAAACCCCAACTCTAGTACAAGATAAAAAAAATAATAAACCTAAATTAAATATCACTATATTAAATACGTAAGGAATTAATATTCAAATAACTAAAGATAACATAAATCTAATAATAGGAGAAAAATAATAAGAAAAATAATTAGAATAATTTAAATAAATTTGTTCTTTTGTAAATAATTTAATAGCATCAGAAAAAGGCTGTAAAATACCAATAAACCCTATTTTATTAGGACCTTTTCGAATTTGAATATAACCTAAAACTTTTCGTTCTAATAAAGTTAAAAAAGCAACACCATTTTTTTTTTTTTATTACGCTGGGAAATGCGTTTATGCAGATGTACTGTGGGACTCACCGGTAAGTCCGATCCTACCCACTAAAACCCAGCGGAAACCCTCTCCATCTATATAAGACGTCGCAGGATCGCTTGCGCATGCAACTACGACGCCTCGATGGAAGGCCCGCCTATCGCAGGCCACCGTCACTTTTAGGGTTCTCTAGGGCACCCACAGCCTTGATGACTTGCAGAAGGGCCAGAATGCTCCTCCTACAGGCGTTTCTTTAAGGTTGGAGTAGCGCATAGCGCATTCTCCTGCTTCCTGGTCTACGGCGGCGAAATGGGTCTGCATTAATGCGGGATTCGCGCACTCGCTCCACGGTCTCTTTTAGTGAGATGACTGCCTCACAGAAAGAGACCATTGCAGACCAGTTCCCCTTACTATCCAGCATGGCCCTTACTACACTGGATAAAGAAAGATCTTGACCCACCACAGCCATCAAGGCATGGCGCTGTGGGGCCCAAGCGGGGCATTCAGCCAGAGTATGATGTGCCGAGTCGACGGAGGCATCACACTCATGGCAAACCGGTGACATTTCCCGACATTTCGTACTAAAATATTTTTTTTTGCTAAAAGATAGAAACCAACCTGGCTCACACCGGTTTGAACTCAGATCATGTAAGATTTTAATGATCGAACAGATCAAAATTTTAAACTTTTGCATTTAAATTTTATCTTAATCCAACATCGAGGTCGCAACCTTTTTTTTTATTTGTACTAAAAAAAAATTACGCTGTTATCCCTAAGGTAATTTTTTCTTTTAGTCACTATTTATGGATCATTTATTCACTTATTTATGATTTTTTTTTAAAAAAAGTTAATTAAATTTTTCTATCGCCCCAATAAAATAATAATAAAATTTTTAATTTATATTTATATACATAATCCAAATTTTTAATTGTTATAAAACTCGTCTAGGGTCTTCTCGTCTTTTTAATTTATTTTAACTTTTTAATTAAAAAATTAATTTCTATAATAAATTTAGAGACAGTTTATATTTCATCAAATCTTTCATACAAGTCTTCAATTAAAAGACTAATGATTATGCTACCTTTGTACAGTCAATATACTGCAGCCTTTAATTATTAATCAGTGGGCAGATTAGACTTTAAATTATTAACCAAAAAGACATGTTTTTGATAAACAAGTGAATATAAATTTTTGCCGAATTCCTTTAAATTAATTTTAATTTAAATTTATTTTATTTTACAATAATATACTAATTTTATCATTATTACTAATTTTTTCTTATTAAAAAATATTTTTTTATAAAAATTTAATAATTATTAATTATTTAAATAAAATTTTTTTATAATTAATTTTAATTAATAAACAATATAAATTTTAAAAATTTTAAATTTATTTTACATATATATATATATATATATATATATATATATATATATATATATATATATATATATATATATATATATATATATATATATATATATATATATATATATATATATATATATATATATATATATATATATTATATATATATATAGAATCATCTCAGAGGGTGTCTAGCCATTATCTGTCCGATATTTGGTTTCCAGCATACGGGTACGCGACCCCGGGACCTCGAGCCACCACTTTCATAACCCGATCCAATCCATGTAAGTGGTGTCCCTCCCCTATATTCCAAGTCTTTTCTGCCTCTTATTCCCTTTCCTTTCCTGGTTTCTCCCAGTAATGGGTTTGGAGGTCAGATGGCAATCGCTCCACAAAAAACCACTTCGCCACTCATATGGACCGATTGGTCTTAGTCGGAAGGCAGACCCTGGCAAAAAGCCGGGACTAATGCCAGGGAAGAAGAAGAAGATATATATATATATATATATATAATATATATATATATATATATATATATATATATATATATATATATATATATATATATATATATATATATATATATATATATATATATATATATATATATATATATATATATATATATATAATAAGTATCTATATATATATATATATATATATATATATATATATAATAATTATCTCAGAGGGTGTCTAGCCAATTATCTGTCCGATATTTGGTTTCCGGCTAGGGTAGCGACCCGGGACCTCGAGCCACCCTTTCAAAACCCCATCCAAAGTGGGCCCCCCCTTAATTAAAGTCTTTCGCCTCTTATTCCCCTTTCCCTTTTTTGGTCCCCCTTGGGGTTTTGGGGTCAGGGGCATCGTCCAAAAAAAACCCTTCGCCACCAAGGGACCCCGGGGAAGGCAGCCCCTGGCAAAAACCCGGGGGACAAAGCCAGGAAAAGAAAAGATATTTTAATAATAAATATATTATAAATAAAAATTTTAATTAAAAAAAAATTTTATATTTTTTTTTTTTTTTTTTTCGTAAATATTCGTTTCGTTTTTGGTTTGGGACAGTACCCTTTTTTTCTGAACCCTTTTTCCCCGGAAAAGAGAATGGAGACTTAATACAAAATTTTTGCTTTTCCTTTCGTATACCGATTCTTTTATTACTTCTTTCTTTTGCAGTAATTTCAAGAGTTTTTTTATATGTTAGTTATTTTGACACTAATCGTTAATCCCCTTTTTCCCTTTTATAAGTATTGGACATGTTTTGTCTAACGCCTATGTGGCTGTTTTGATTCTCTACTGTTCCCACTTTTGGGGCACTGATCTTTCGGGTCAATGACCTATTTTACCGATTAAAAAAAAACCGATTAATAAAAATAAAAATAAGTCAAAAATAAATTAAAATTTAAAACTTAAAAATAATTTTCTCCGAGTGGGAATCGAACCCAAAAAGAAGTACATAAAATGCTGTGCCGCTGCGCCACCCAACTCTTTATCCCCCAAAATTTATATACAAATGGTTTAATTTATTTCCCTGTTTCATATTGTTTTAACAGGACCGTATGAAAAACAAAAATAGGACAGTACGTCGTTTTAAAAATAATGCATTAAAAGTAACTAAATATAACAGAACCCACTTGTCTCGTATGAAACAAGATCAGCTCTGAGATTAAATGATCTCTTCTTAACAATTTCTAACAGTTCAATAAGTCTCGCCCCCAAAGGGGGACGCCAGCTCTAAAAAGAACTTTTACTATTTTCTTTTTGAGGGAAAAAATAAAAAGTTCTAAAAAGATTTTTTATATATTTTTTTTATCTCGGGGAACGTATTGGCTCTCAAAAAACTATATGAATGCCTATCTGGTGAAACGGGATTGGCTTTGGAGCCAGTTAATGTTATAGAAACCAAACCTAACTGTGTTAAAAAAAAAAACCACTCTAACTAGGTTTTCTTAAAAAACCTATCGATCTTGATCTAATAGTACAGTGTATTAATCCTGGTACGAATGTGGGTCTCAATGTTAAAAATAAGAGGTGAAAGAGGCAAATAAAAAAAAGAGCTCTGAAAAGAGCTCGTTGACGTTTCTTTGTCACATAAAACACTTCAAAAGAGTTTTGAGCTTTTGGTTTTAAGTTTAAATTTAAAAAAAGGGGTTGTCATTTTAAACTTTTATAATAACGCTCTCTTGAATACACATACAAAAAAAATTTTTAAGGTATAATTTCGACGGATGCTCAATTTTTTCTGAAACAGTCAGTTTTCTTGAAAAAGCTTAATTTTTCCCCCCTCGGTTTTTTTGTGTAAAATAGATGAATAGATTGTGAGATGTAAAAAATTTTTTTTAGAAAAAAATTATTTTTACAAAATGTTTTAAATTTTTACATAAAATTGTAGTTATTTTATAATATTAAATATTTGTTTGACTGTAAAAAGTATACTTTACAATTTAATAATAAAATAAATTATAAAATTTTTTTAAAAAATTTTTAGCTTGAATTTAAAAATGTACATATTTAATTATAAAAAGGTTGTTAGAATTTTTTTTATAAAATTATTTTTTATTTATAAATTTTTTAAATTTTTGATTAATTTTTAAAGCATTTTTTAAAAAGATGGCGAAAGATTCTTTATTCCAAAGTTAAATTTTTGTTCAGATAATATTTTATATCTTTTATTTAAATAAATTAAAAATTAATTATATAATATAAAAAAAAGTAAATATATTTAATTATATTATGATTTCTTACAAAAAATAATTGTAGGATCACTTTTTATTATTTTAGATATATATAAAAGTCTTCTTAAAAAAAGGGAAAAGGTTTTAAACATTTTTTATTGCTTTGCTTTGATTGCAAGCTTCGCACGTACGAATTCCTACCTCATACGGCCCAAACCTTTTCCCTTGCCTTGGAAATTTTAAATATTTAATTTGTAAATATTCTAAAAAGGCTTCAAAAAGGGCTTTGCCCAACCGCGCCCCGCCGCCGGGGGACCTCGGGGACCCCGCCTTCGGGCACAGAACCACGCCTAAAACGGTCGCGCCCCACCTCTACCACCCCCACCAGGGTGCCGCTCGATAGCCGTCCCTTTGCCGATGGCCCCGGGCAGGAACCCCGAGCCAGGCGGCGCAGGGGGCCCCGGCTCCAGCAGCTGCCCCGCCCAAAATCGAGGCCTCGTCCCCACCTCTCGTTGTGAAGACCCTCCCAAACTGGACGACCCATTTCCCGGGGTGCTAAAAGGGGGTTTGGGGACGGCACCCAACGCCGGGGGGTCCCCCGAGTGTGACTTCCCGTATCCCCTGGGCAACGTTGAGCCTGCCCCCGAAACGGAGGGGCAGGCCAGGGGCGAACGAACATCATTTTTCGAATACTGTCATTGTTTTCTGTTTTCGATATTTTTTGGTCGGGGCACAATGTCTCAGCCTTGAGGGACGCCCCCGGGGCGTTTTCTTAAAAAAGGCCCTTCTGGGGGCCCAACCCAAAAAGGCCCTTCTCGGGGCCCAAACCCCAAAAGGGCCCCTTTCTCGGGGCCAACCCAAAGGCCTTCTCGGGGCCAAACCCCAAAGGCCCTTCTCGGGGCCAACAAAAAGGCCCTTCTCGGGGCCCAAACCCAAAATCCCGTGATCCCTGGGCGTCGGGGACAAGCCGCGCACCACCGTGGCAGTGTGGAAAGGGGAGCGGACTCGATCGGACTACCCGACATGGAGTCCGCTGCCAGTGACTCGAACGCGGTTTTCGAACCGCCATCGGGAAAGGGGGTCTCTTTAGGCGGAGCTCTGGCGACTCTGGGGAGAACCCGCCAAGAGGGTCGTGGTTCAGCTGGATCTGGGGAAAGGGGATCCCCCCAAAGGGAAAAAGCGGCGCGCACCCCCAGAGCCAAGCCGGTTACGGCGCCTCCAGCGTCCTCTACGCGGACCACTCCGAAAGGGGAAAATGGAGCGCATGGCTCTGGAGGACCAGCTGGAGATCTTGGAGGTGGCTTCCAACCCTCCAATCGAAGGGGACCTTCCGAAGGCCCTGAAATGCCGACAGCGAGCTTGCTCGGCATCGTCAAGGATTTTGGCGCAGCAAAAAGATTATGATGTTTTTTGTTAATATCTTCTAATATAGCGCTCCTCCTTCCCAAAATTTAAATAGGTAAAATTAGTTTAATTAATAGATTAGTAAGAATCTTGATTGAGAATAGTTATTTGATATTAATTTCTTTTTAGACCCCGGGTATTGCTTATTTTTATATCTTACTCTCACTTTAAAATAAAATAAGATTTATAGATTCTATAGGGGAACTTCACGGGAACATTTAATATTATTTTTACATTGATTACCTTTAAATATTTTAATTTTAAAATTGATTATGGAAAAATTTTATTTTACTTAAATAAATTTTAAAAAAAATTGGTTTGTGGAACCAAAAATATGAGAAAACTTTTAAGTCATTTAAAAAAAGTTTTTTAGTTTTTTTGTTTTTTTTTTATTTTTTTTTAATTTTTAAATTTTTTTTTATGATATATTTTTCTATAAAAATTTAGTATTTTTTTTAGGTGAGAAAATTTTTTCTTTAATTCAATAAGAATTTTTATTATATTTTTTTAGATTGAATATCTTTATTATTTTTAATATTTTTTTCTTTAATTTCTTTTCGTAAATTTTTTATAAAAATGTATATAAGATCAAATTTTAATTTAAAAAAAGTTTTTATTTAGTTTTTAAAATTTGTTTTTCTATAATTTTTTTAAATTAGCCTAAATATAATTAAATTTTTTTAGGGTTTAGACGGTTTTGGGTTAGTTTTTTTTTGTTTATAATTTATTATCAGAATATTAAACTTATAATGCTGGGAAAATTAAATCTTTATCAAATCTATTGGGGATGTAATAATTTTATTTTTGATTTTTTGGATAGTAAATTATGGAGAGGAAAATTTAAATTTTTTATTTAATTTTAAAGAAATGATTTTTCTATTAAATTTATTAGTTATTAAATTTTTATTGCAGCTTAACTAAAGAGCTCAAATTCCTTTTTGATCAGATAACCGTGCTATGCAGCTCCCAACCCCCGTTTTTGCTTTAGTCCTTCTTCAACATTGTGCAGCTGGGGCTTTTTTATTAATTCGATTTAAAATTTATTAGTTGATTAATTTTTTTAAATTTTTTTTTCATTAGGATTAACAATATTAAAATCCGGGAATTTTTGCTAATTACAATTTGATTAAAAAAAATATTGCTTTTTTTACATTAAACAAAGGGTTGAAAAAAGAATTTTAAGAAAAGGATTTAGTGATTTAGCTTTTTATCACTTATTAAATCATCTATATTTAAGCTTTATTTTTTATATGTGTTTTTTATTTAGTTTTTAGTGCAGGGGGATTTTTCATATAATAATGATAACAAGAATTGGAAAATGGGGGGTTAATTTTTTGTTCCTAACCTTTATGGTAAATATTTCAAATTTAGCTTTATGTGGGATTCCTTTTTTGGCTGGATTTTTTTTAAAGGGTATTATTTTTGAGTGGTTACATAAGAAATTTTAAAATTTTTAATTTTTTTTTATACTATTTTTCAACTGGGTTTTAATAATTTTTTTACTATTCGTTATTAAATATTTTAATTAAAGATTATAAATTTTTTAGTATTTATAATTTTTATGATGAGGATTTTGTTTTATTAAAAAGAATAATGGTTTTATTATTTTTTAAGATTAATTTCGGGAAGTATATTAAGATGAATAATTTTTTGTTATCCTCATATAATTTATTTACCTTTTTCTTAAAAAAAAAGGGTAATTTTTTTGACTTTTTTTGGTTTGTTATAGGTTTTATAATAAATAGTATAAAAATTTATTCATGAATAAATTTTTATATACTTAAAGATTACTTACCGTCCAATTTCAAAAGTGAGCACTATCCCAAAATGTTTGAAAAAAACTTTATGAACTTTCACAAATAGCTCGACCATTTATAATTCCCCCAAAAACATGGGTTTGTAGCTCGCAAAACCACAGAAAGTAACCTTTGCGAATTTTTGGATTACCTTTACACCGCTAGGATAAAAGGCTTCAGGGGGATCAGTTATATGATTTTACAAAGGCTTTTTTATAAAAAATCTCACGACCTTTGAACACAAATTGGGAAAATTCGGTGTTTAGGTGATTTACTCCGTTTGTTTTGGTCATATCTAAGAAACGAAGTCGGCAATTACTGTAAAGGGTCGCTGTTCAACGTTTCTTCCAGTCTCCTCAGGGGTGCCTCAGGGTCTCATCTGGTCCCTACTTTTTAAAATATTTGTAAACGATTAACTTCTTTTTTCTCATTCTAAAATACTTTTTTACGCTGCGATATGAAAAAATTTTAAGTCAATTAAAAATTTTCATAAGTAAATTTTCTCCAGGAGGGTTTTTGTAGATTAAAATTTTTCTGTGATTCAAACCACCTTTTTTGAATATCAAAAATGTAATATTTCACATTTTCAAGAAAGGAATCCCATAGTCTTTTTTTATAGATTAAAATAGCTATATTAAAAGATAAGTGAGCTTCGTCATCTTTTTTCAAATTTGGGTAAGGGCTGTTTTTTTACTCCATATAAACATTGCAAACCAAAAGGGGTACAAAGCTAGGTTTTGTGTTACGTGTGTCAAAAAATTTTTAAACGGACGTGACTCTTGTAACATTGTTTAATGTTTGGTTCGGCCTCTACTGGAATTTGTTCCACATGCTGGTTCCACCTATAAATATTTTAAAAGGGTCGAATCCTTGTATAATAAAATTTTTACGGGACCTTTGTCAAGACAATTAATGGGGACATATGTATTATCCTTTAGACGCAAACTTAGAGAAACGCCGAGAAGTCAGAGATCAGGGTTTTTGTACAAGGTTTGAAAAACTTAATCGACACCCTTTACTGCTAAGTAAGGTTAATTTGCATGTCATAGTTAAATCACGAAAAAAGCCCTTACTTTCAATACCTAAATTCAAAAAAAATATGCTTCTAATAACTTTGTGTCACGGCTTGCAAAGTTTTAAATAATATTGCGATTTGGACATATTTAATTTGGCATACACAAATTTGAAAAAATTTTATTAAAAAACGTAATTTTAAGTGTAGTTAAGGTTTTAGCATTTGTCCAATTTTTATTGTTTTTGTTGTTGAGTGATTATTTTTTTTTATTCTTATGTTTTTGTTTATCTTGACTTATATTATTATATTTTGTAAAATATTTTTTCTTTTACATAACTTGTTTGAATGTACGTGTTTTGGGAATTTGAGGAAACTTAAATTGGCTTTTTTTTTTTTATTTTTTATTGAAAAATTTTTCTGTACTGTATGTTTTCCCCTTAAAAAAAAATAAAATAAAAAAAAAAAAAAAAAACATCGACAACACTATAGGCAAATTTTGAGGGATTTTGTGGTTGGGTGGCGGGATATTCGTTACTAGAGCCAGGAACGAAAAACTTCATTCCCCCCAGGGGCTCAGAGTAACAGGAGCAAAACCCCGGTATTGCAGATTGCATTTGCAGTCAACGTATGTCGCTACCCCACAACGGCCTTAATATATTTTTTAAGTTAAAATGTATATGACTTGCTCAAGGGGTCTGCCTCAGAGGGGTGCTAGGCCAATTATCTGTCCGTTTTGGGTTTTTTGGGATAGGGTACGCGACCCCCGGGCTCGACCACCCTTTCATAACCCATCCCAAACCATGTAAATGGGGCCCTCTCCTATACTCCAAATCTTTCTGCCCCTTATTCCCTTTCCCTTTTTTTTTCTCCCAGTAATGGGTTTTGGGGTCAGATGGGAACGCTCCCTAAAAACCACTTCGCCACTAGATGGATCGATTCAGAAAAAAGCTGGGGATGGCTAGGGCTCGCCGTTAAAAGACGCGCAGGCCACGCCCTACACCTGCGATAAGTGGGCAAGGGCTACCCGGGCAATACGGGCACGGCTAACGACGTCAGTACCCAGACGGAAAACCCCCTTTGCAACATGGAATTTGGGTCTCTAACCGGACGATCAGGAACTCGCAGATGTACCATGAGACGTCGGGTCCAGTGTGCTTTCCCTTTGGAAACCGCTGGAAGGGCAAAATCTCGTACAGATAATTTGTAGTAGGTTATTAATAGTTTAACCTTCCTTCGTATGGACTGTAGAAAGATACGTACATATTGTAAAGTAATAAAATCAAGATACAAGTTTTTAATAACTTTTAGCTTGTAATTTAAAAAATAAGTACATATGTATATTATAAAAATGTGAATTATTTTTGTATATATTTTTTATATTTAATTATTTATTAGTTATAATATAATATATTTTAAATGTTGAATATTTGATTAGTTATGTAAGATGGAAGCTATCCTCAACGACCGTTATCCAAAGTTTATGTTGTTGTACAGATAATATATTCTATATCATTTTATTTAAATAAATTATAAAAAATTAATTATTAATAATATAACAAAGTAATTTACCTATTTTAATGAATTGATTATGACTTTCCTACACAAACATAAACTGGTATGAGATACACTTAATATTTATTATAGCACTATACATAGACATGTCTGTAGAAGAAAGGAAAGGTATTTCTACATATTTATTAGTATATATGACGTTAACGTTATGTAATTAATAAAAGTACAATTTAGACTCGCAGACTAGAGATATCGGCATATTGTGGTAGGTTGTTTTAAACTTCTTAAAATATTTGAATATTAAATAAGTTTAATAACCTTATATAAATTGTTACAATGTTAGGTTATTTTGTAACAAAGAATTAACTATATAAACTAAAAATATATTATAAAAAACTAATTATATATATAGTGGGTTATTATTAATAATATATATCTAATCTATATATATATATATATATGCAGGAGTGAAGGACCTCGAGACATTGTGGATGGTGGTCACAACGTAGTAGGGACGTTACTCACAATAAGGGACACGACTTACTATCGAGACGCTTTTTTAACAATCCGACTCAATAAACAGATATATTCAGTAAATACAAGGTCTACACTGACTTTAGAGCCACGGTTTTGTCCAAAAAAAGACATACGTTCCGATCGCATGGACACCTTGCAACTCCATTCGGTGCTAACCGCAACATCATCAGGCACATAAATCAAGATTTTATAATAGATAACATCGCGTAATAAAACTATTTTTCAATAAATAACAATTAAAATCTCTATGCGCCGTATATTGTACCGTTTTAGTTGTTTACCAAAGTCCATAGCGCGATGGTAGGACTCGTTGCTATTCTGTAAAGACATTATCACCATATCAAAAATAAATTAACTACCTTGTGCAATAAAAAAAATGAAAATCGCAATTTCATCTTATTTTTTCTTAGAGGAAAAAGTCAATTAGTCTATGGTGGTAAGAGGAGAAACATATGTAAAAAGTGGGGTTCAACATAGTTAAGGAATAGCCCGAACGCCCCCCCCCCCTATTTGACCCCGTTGATTGTGTAGTTTGTGTGCGCCGCACCCCACCCCCACCGTCCTTGATCAGGAACGATTACGAGCACGCCATTAATGAAACGACGTGATCCGAGGCGACGTGACGTCACCGAACTTCGACGTGGACGTACGCCAGTCAGCGCTCTAATCCTGACTGCTAGCGAGCTCGGGAGCTACTTACTTAATTTATCAAAACTTACTACTTATTATAAATATATTACATATATTATATCTATAGCTAATATACACCTGATATATAGATATATATTATATATAAATTATATATATATATATATATATATATTATATATATAGATATATAAGATCTATATTTTTTTTTTTATAAGTAACTAAGCAATTAGGGCTTTAGGAATTATCAATTTTAGTGGTCAATAATTCGATTATGGAAATGATATTTTCAAATTTTTTATGTACATGTATAAAATATAATAATTCTAATGTGTAGAATACCTTTATGTTTTAATCAAAAGAGATTTTGATGGTTATTTATTTTATATTATGAGATGATTATTTATAAATAGTACGAATTTCAATATAATTTTTTGCAATTTAAGTTCTATATTTAGGGGGCCTTGTATCATTTATTATGGTTTCATTTATTAAGAATTGGAATTACATTTTTTTAATAATTATAGCTAGCGAAAGATTAAATATAAAACAATTTTTAGTTCTTATTTTTATTTAATATTATCTTTTGATATATATTACTATTATTTAGACCTTTACAATATAATTGATTCATATTTTATTATTTTGTGAGGGGAGGATAATTCCTACTAATGTTAATTATTCGGTACCAACCTGACCGAATTTCAAGCCGGATTATTATTTTTACACTTTATTTGCTTTCGTTATCTTTATTAATAGGATTTTTTTTATTTACAAAGAAATAAATTTGAAAATAAATTTATATAATTAAAACATATTATGATTATAATTTAATGTATATATTTAAGTTTAATTGCTTTTTTTAATCAAAATGACTATAGATTTTGGTATTTAGGACTACCAAAGCTTGTTGAGGCCCAAACCGTCGGGAGTCGATAAATTTTGCTTGCTATATGTTAAAATTAGGGGGCTATGGATTTTACGGATTATAAGTGATTTTAAAAAATAAATTTTAATTATGGTATATTGAGTGGTTGTAAGATTAATGGGGGGGGATTTATATAGTAACCTGTTTTTGTCAAAATTTATCCAAATCTTTCATGCTAGTCTTCTGCGCTCATATAAGATTAGTTAGGGGGTTTAAAACAATAAATTGTTGTGAGGGGTTATATGGCTTTCAATTTAAAATTGGACAGGATGAGGCTCCTAGGGGATATTTTGTTTATCTAATATAATTAATGAACGATTAAATAGCGAAGAATATTTATTAATAAGGGGATTAAATTAAATTTCTGCCTTCAATAAGATTATGATGAGTTTTGTTAATATCGCGCCCCCGCAGCAGCAGCAGCAGACAGACATATCTTAGAGAAACGCCGAGAAGTTCGAGATCAGGTGTTGTTGTACAAGGTTTTGAAAAAACTTAACGACGTACCCTTTTACTGCTAAGTAAGGTTAATTTTGATGTCAGAGATTAAGGCACGAAATAAAGACCTACTTGCACAATACCTAAATTCAAAACAAAATATGCTTCTATCCTTTGTGTCCTGCGTGCAGAGTTTTAATTATCAGTATTGCGAATTGGACATATTTAATTTGGCATACATCAAATTCAAAAATTGTATGGAAGAAACGTATTTTAAGTGTAGTTAAGTTTTAGTTAGTCATTTTCATGTTTCTCGTGGTTGAGAATTCTTTTTTTTTTATTCTTAGTGTTTGTGGGCGAGCAAGTTATCTTGTACTGATATTATATATATTATGGAATCTACGTGTTCTTATACATAACTATGTTAGAAGTGTACGTGTTGGTAATTTGAGGAAACTTAATTGGTCTTGTTTTTTATGTTTTATATTGAAATATTTTACTGTACTGTATGTTTCCCTTAAAAATAAAATAAAATAAAAAAAAAATAAAAATAACATCGACGCGCAGTATAGGCAACTTTCGAGGCATTGTGTGGGTGGTGGCGGCAAATGTCGTTACTAGCGCCAGGAAATGAAAATATCATTCCCCCGAGGGTCTCAGAGTAACACAGGTAGCAATACCACCGGTATGGCAGATGCTGCATTTGCAGTCAGACGTATGTCCTAACCACACGGCCCTAATAGTATTTTCTAAGGTTAAAGTAGTACAGGACTATTCCAACTTGCTAACCCTAGAGGAGCTACTGCGGAAGGTCATGAAGATCTTCCCGCAAGTCAGCGAGGCTGCGGGCGCACTGGAAGATACACTGGGGCTCAACGAAGGGCGTCGTGGCCCACGTTATGGTGGGCCTCCCACCGAGGTGCGTAGTGGCATGCGCAAAGCGAATCCTGCCGCATCTCATATAGGTGGAGGGTTTCCGCTGGGTTTTAGGGGGTAGTGTCGGGGTAATGAGTCCAACAGTACCATTAACTCTGTAGGACACAAGTGCCTAATCGGGGGATGGTCTTGCGTAAAAGCATTTCCCAGCGAAAAAAAAAAGTCAGTGACATAGAAACTGAAGAAATGAAATATTTATTTATAAAAAAAAATTATGTACAGGTTTAATAGTATTACTTTAGATGTTGTAAGCGAGGCGGGTAAACAATGAAAACAATGTATGTACTATAATGCATACATGTATTACGTATTAACAGGGTATTTAAAATTGACATAATATAAAATATGAGCAAAAGCAAGTAATTCTTTTTCTGACGTATTGAACTATCTACTGGCTCGAACTGGTTGATGTTAGGGATAACTTGTAGTGATAAACCCGCCATTGCCCATTAGATATGAAATAACTGATTATAAGATGGTAACTTTTATGCCAATAAAGCATATCATGTTTACCTTTATGTATTTATAATGTCATAACAACATAAACACCTACAAAAGATTATTTTATAAACATCTAAAACCTAACGTAAAGCAGATTCGTCTAATAATATTTAATAAATACAAGAAAACTTTACCGCTAATTTCCCAGACAACACCAAAGAAACATAGCGGCATCTTAAAACCTCATGAAAATCCTCGGTCTATATTCATTAATAATAATCTTTATCATTTATGTACCATTATTTGAATAATAAGAATATGTTAAAAAAAAACTTACCAGCCAAAGTTTTCATGTTATACAAGGGTTATATTATACTTAAGTAGAAGCACTATTTACCAGGCCCGCTTTCAATGATACGTTTATTTCCATCTTCCACCCTTAAATTTAATTACAATTTATCTTAAAATATAGGTTGATATATTAATATAATAAATATAGGTGAAATTAAATATGCAAGCAAACCTTTTTTGTTCCTTTTCTTCTTATGTCAAGTGCCAACTCGCCCCCGACAGTTAGGTACATTTTACAATGAAAATAAACATATAATAATTTTATTGTTCGAAAGGTGTGAATTAAAATAACGTATTATTGTTAACATTATTTATATACACAAAATATTTAACTTTTAAATACTTTGTATTCTCTCTATCATTTTACGGTGATGATTTCTCATGCATCCAGCAAGTTAATGTTAAGTAAATTAAAATATAATAGTACCTACCTGGAGCAAATCATGTGGCCGTCGAGAAATCTAGCAAAAGCTCAGTTGGCATCCAGGTATACCAAAACCGACTCTCCAAAATGGACGGGAAGTAAGGGGCCTACTTCCTTCAGTAAGGATATGTTTGGAGTTAATCTGGTTATGACACTGGAGGGGCACTATTCGCACAAGTGCTATAGTGAACATTCACAGCAAAGAAGATAAACTGTTAAAACTAATTAACCGCGTCATATGAGACATTAATTAACTTTAACATCTTAAGAGTATTTTCTAAAGTTATAGTTTATAAGGACATTATAAGATTGTCGTTTTTATTATTTAAAGTGAAATACTCACTAAGGATAGAAAAAAACTACTAACCCGCGCCTATGGGAAAACCCGTTCAAACATAGTATAGGCAAGGATTCAAATCTCCGTGCGTTCAGATTTTATATTTCTTAATCATAAATGGTTTCTTTAAAAATAATAATGGATATCATAGAATATAAAATTAGTATATTAAAATATACCTCTTTATCTAAGAGAAAATAACTGTGTCTTTTCGAGGGAAGATTACCGTTACTGAAAAACAGTAAAACAACGTTGTAAAATGTTTGCCTACCTTACGTTGTCCGGGCCACACGGTCTGGGACAGCTGAAGCCGTATTTATGAAACTCTCACTAGAACATAAAGAGGATGTGGAAACAACACTGAGAGTATAGATTTTTACAGCGTGTATCCCGGAGTTCACGCAGATCGAGATCAGGCGGGAAGAACGGTTTTACCAATACCGAAAATTCACGCGAGTATGTACTTACGGTCAGATAAAATATTGACAATAAAATGTTATAAGCAAAGTTAATATGGGAAAAAAATAAAAGAAGTATAAGAAAAATAGAATGGAGTAATATGAAAACCTCAATCAAGCGAGCGAAGTCGACGAACTTGTGGCTACTGATAGGTTAAGAAAATAAAATTCAAGGATTACAAACCTTGTGTATTCCCCACTTTTTTTAGAAGACGACCATGTAGCTAGGAAGTATTGTTTAAAGGCCAATCGCCTGGGGGCAATTTAAAAGGGTTGATTGAAACCATACCAAAACATTTTCACATCTAATTTGTTTAGGCAATAAAAGTTAATGCCTAAGAACATGAAACCAATTTTACCTATTAAATACAAAAGATGAACAATTAGCTCCCAACTATTTTGGATATGTTTCAGTTTAAAGCACTTAGATGTTTTAGTATAAATGTTTAAAAATATAATTAAAAAAAACCCTAAAATGTGTTAATAATTCTTAAAAAAATTGGACATTAAGTTGCGAAACATGATAGTATCTAGAAATCAATCAGAATTATGAGGGTCTAAAATTAATTCTAACCATCCCATCTTCACTGATGGGTCTAAAATAATTCTAACGTAGGCTGTTCCTTTTTTGATGCAAATAATTCACTTGGCAGAATGTTTTAAAAAAAAAAATGTCACAATTATGTCGGCGGAAATTGCTGCGATATACGGCACTCTTATATATTCTCATGTTAGATGCAATAAGGTTGCTGTCTTCTCTGATAGTAAAGTGCTTTACTTCATTTAGTTAGATGTATTGAAGACAAATAGGGTTTTCAATTGCTTATAAGGTATTAAATGAGTTAATTAAGTTACAGTGCAAAGGTATCTTTGTAAAACTCCAATGGATTCCTTCACACCTTGGGCTAAAGGGAAATGAGGAAGCTGATAAATTAGCTCGTAAGGCATTATTGAAGGCAAAAGCTTAGACATTATACCGAACTTTTCCGAAATTTTAATAAAATACAAGAAAGATATAATAAAATTTGGAAAGAATATTTTGATGAAAGATCTAAATTTAAAGGGATTTGGCATAAAACTATTCAAAGCGAACTTCTTCGTCTTCCTTGGTTTGGTGAAAAAAGTTAACGCGTCAAAGTGTTGTTATGGCCCTTAGGCTTCGGTTGGACATATTCCACTAAGAAAATTTGGTTTTCTAATGAATAATGTTAATTCTCCAAATGTGAGTTGTGTGGAATAGTTGATAACATTCACCATTCTTAGTGGAATGTGTCCACAATGACGGAGCACGCCGAGAATTATGTCGTCGTTTTAATATAAATTTAATGGATGTGGGTATTTTTCAATACGTACTGTCGAAGCCTTATTCTGTGGAGGCTAAATTGTTGTATAAGTTTAAGTTTAAATAGTGTGTAGACTTAGAATATTGTTTGTTGTAAGTTTGTTTTAAGGGAACGATAGGACTGACATTTTTGTATATTGCTATTTACTTAAAAAGTCCCTAATAAAAACAGATTAAAAAAGAAAAGAAAAAAGTGCTATAGTGAATTATTCGTCACCGCGTCATATCAGACATATATCAAATAAAGTAACTGTGTTCTTTCGAGTGTAAGTTTAAAAATTTTGACGGCCCACCTTCCCGTTTGTCCGGGCCAATCTCTGGAAAAGCTGAACCTTTTATAGTGTTTTATCCCAGAATTCCCGCAGGATCCAGATTAATGCGGGAAAAAACATTTTAGCCGATAGCCGAAAGTCACGCGAGTATGTAGGTACTTACCACCAGATACATATTGCATATAAAATATTTATAAACAAAGTGTAAAATATAACAACAATAGATGCGTATTATATTAGAGTTTATCCTGAAAACATGATCAAGCAGAGTGACTATTCTTAGGACTTTCTCAATATTCTTAGGTCCTAAGTACGAATGATTTATAATTACGATAAAAAAAGTATTGCGCAACATATGCAGGTTCCCTGCGTACTCCGCTGTATATGGATATGCTGTACTGACGCTCTAAGCAAAAATACTGAAAATTGGGGAAAATTCATCAAAATACTGCGACGACGCAGCAGCGGATGCGGGGATGCCTTTCTTGAGCAGGGAACGATTAGAATCGCTCCATGCAACGCTTCCGACGCCGACGTGACGTCAGTGCCGCAGCGAGGGAATCGGTGTGCTAGCGAGTTCAGGGAGCTTATGCGGAGGGAAAAACCTGTTATAATCGATTTATAGGTTCCGTCTGAACAAGCCAAATTATACCAGATTAGCGACTGGCTTTTCTCAAAGCGGTGGACCCACGAATATTGGTCATTACGACTATCATAGATATTATCACTAAAATTCATAGCAGCTGCTGTTCCCCCATATA
>JAXRJS010000141.1:0-45790 GCA_037127375.1 Dione juno | reverse complement strand
CCCGATAGTCAAAAATTGGTCATATTTGCGGGACCAAATAAAACCCGATAAAAAGATTTTGGAGTCGCTCAACCTATTTAAATACTCATATCTAATATCAAGATAACAAGTATCAGCTAATCAAAAATTTGGAAGAATAAAGATTTTGCCAGCACAATTTTAGTAGGTATCGGAAAAAAATTTCGCAGTTACGAAGAGAAGCGACTGCCCCAAAAAAGTTTCCGGTCGATTTTAATAATCTGCGGCCAGGACAGATATCGATCTATAGAAAAGTATAGACAAAGACTAGAAACAAGTGGAAATTTAAATAACAAACTTTTTGTACCTACCACGACCTAAAATATTGTATCTCTTCCCCGTAACCCCCACAGCCACGACAAGGTAAATTCCCGTGGGGGGTTATTATTATATATAAAAATGAATAAAAAAAATCTCTTGCCTCTTAGTCATCGCATCACGAGTGAACGGAGGGAAACAATTTCGCTAATCCTACTTACGGCACCACCACATTGAAAACACAACATTATGACCATATTTGTATTATGGTGGACTTAATTTTACATTGATTTAATGATAATGTACAGCGTACAGGCACCGTGCACTGATAAGATTCCACTAATATCTAGATATGGCCCCGCAGAAGGGAAATTTTCCCTTCGTTTAGTAAATGAATTCCGGTACCCGAAAACAATGTGTGATAAGCAGATGTAAAATATTATTTTCAAATGCTGGTGTTGGTGTTTTGGATGGAATTTGTTGACTATCAATATATAAACAAAAGGAATTGATACCATAATTTGCGAAATTAAAGGATTTTGATTTAAGCTTCCATTAAATGCAGAAATTGTCAACAAATCCCACTATACACCCTTTTGGGTATTTATCCTATAAAAATTTATCTAGAGATTTTCAATGAAACAAGAGGTATGGTTAAAACTTCACTTCGGCTCTTGTGATAGGATACTTAGCGGTCGTTGATGCCAATACCTTTTGATGTGCTAATAATACACTTGGATTAATGCGAGCTCTTGGTACAATTAGAGTTGAATCTATGATACTAAATTTTTAAATTTGGACATCTGTTACGAAGAATACGAGACTAAAGCTTCTTTCTTAAATATTTTCTTGATTAAATTATCTCCATGCAAATGTCCTATCATTTCAATTCTTTACTTCCAATGCCATCTCATACTTTATTAAACCCTTTATATTTTATCCATGGTTCATTTTCGGGTTATCTTCGTACCAAAGCCACACGTAATGAGATTGTTTTTCTGCTGGAGCATAATTTAGAAGCGTTCCATGTATGCCCCCGGTATGCATATGTATTGTTAGGTGGTGAAATTGTTTGATTCCCAAATATAATCTAATTGTTGAAAAGTGGAATGTAACCAATTATTAACGGGTGCACCCTTTATAGTCGCTTCTAAGTTACGTGATCAGTGTTTTAAATTTTCGCTTTTATATGTAGAAAGTATTGGGCAATCCTAAGTCTTTCCCGTCCCCGGATTTGAAATTCAATAGGGCCATCATCATGAGGAAGAGATAGGTTTATAAGAACCATGTTCCGTCTCTATGCTGTTTGAGTGGTGGTAATGCAAACAAATCAAGCAGATTCAACATTCACAAGAATACTATGTAAAAATGACATTGTAGTTTCAGTTGGGAAAAAATATCGTTAAATCTTTTTATGTTTCTCGCTTTTTAATAGCTCTCACTTTGGCATCTATTGATGGAATGATAGACGAAGTTAGCTTTCTTTTTTATATACCAGAACCAGTCATTAGACTATCAATTTATGTCTGCTTTCTTTTAGATTGGAACTTGATCTTAGAGTCTTCCTTTAATGGACTCTAATATATAAGTCTATATAGTATATATATCTATATATATAATATATATATAGCTAGATATATATAAGATATAATATATATATAATATTATATATATAATATATTATATCTATAGATATATATATATATATTATATATATATATATATATATATATATATATATAATTATATATATATATATAATAGATATATATATATATATAATATATATATATATATATAGATATATATATATATATATATATATAATATATATATATATATATATATATATTAATATATATATATATATATATATATATATATATATATATATATAATATATTATATATATATAATAGATATATATATATATATATATATATATATATTCTAATATATCTATCTATAATATATATTATATAATATATATATATATATATATACTATATATCTATATATATAATTTATATATATTTTATATCTATCTATAGCTATATATTAATATATCTATTATATATATATATCTGATATATACTATATATATATATATCTATATATTATATATATATATATATGTATAAATATACTATCTTACATATACTATACCTACTATCATTATACATATACATCTACATATATATTATCTAATATTATATATATATATGTACATATACATATAATATACATATACACATATCAGATAATAACATATACATATATATATATATATCTAATATATATCCTATCTATATATCTATATATATATATATATACATATATATACTATATATCTATACCTATAGAATATCCTACATATATATATATACCTATATTATATATATATATATATTATAACCACACATTATCTACTTACTTATCAAAAAGGTTTATTAAAAATTATAAATATACCTACATATATATATACAAATAAAAGTCATACATATATAGGCAATATAACGTGTACAGGAAAGACAGGGTAGAGTCATATGGTGGCGTGGCCATTATAACGCATAAATCATTTAAAACAGTGTTAGGGTCAATAATATCCCCAATGTGATATAGAAGTGTTCACGTAAAGATTTTGAATTGTAAAATTTGAAAAATGCTATTTCTTTTTATAGCCCTGCTAGCATTAATACATGCCAATCTCAGTGGGATTACCTATTTTCTTTATATTCGAAAAATACGATTATTGCAGGAGACTTTAATGGTCAGCATAATTGTTGGTCTAACAAGGTAGATACTAGAGCAAATCAAACTATTCGATAGTTCTCTTGAATAGGGTTTATTTCAATTAACAATGGAAGTCCTACCCAGAGTTATATTGGTTAAGGGATCTTTACAACAGTCGTCACCAGATATTACTTTTTGTTTGTAATATCTGGTTTTATATATATTTTTTATTTATTTATTATGATCCACAAGTGATGATAACATTAAACATCAAGAACTACTAATGACGACTATCTAACGAATACGGTAACGAATATACGGTAACGAATATCTGGTTCCAGGTACTAATGAAAGCCTTGGTAGCGATCACTTGATAATTAAAATTGCTGTTAATTACAAAGAGATTTTACATTTCACTGACAGACGAAATTATAATAAGGCTAATGGAATGAATACAAAAAAAATGTCTTAACAAATATTTTTTAAAATCCTACACTTGAAACAAGTGATTTACAAAAACGATATGATTGGCTAATAACGATATGCTTAGCGGCAGAAAAAAGTATTTCGTTCACTAGATTTTGTAATAATATCAGCCGGAAATTTACACCTAAAGGCTATTGGAATAAAAATCTTTCTAAAATTGTAGCGGAAAGAAGATTAGCGCTTAAAAATTTTAGACGTAATCCAACACCAGTTAATTTAGGTATCTTAGTAGAAAAGTAAAATTTCTGAAGCTAGAAAATTGATTGTTGCAGCTAATTGTAACGATTGGCGTTCATATTGTAATTCTATAGACGAAAACACGAATACAGCGGACATGTGGAGCAAAATGCAATGGATGAAGGGCGTGAGAAGGGCTAGGTCAGGTATACCCGACGAGAAAAAGCAGCAATTATTACGTAATTTGTCACCTGATTATGTGTCTGTGAACAAACCTTATTTTTATTCAAGTAATGATTCTTTACAGCTAGACTTTACGTTATGTAAATTGGACAACATTTTGATAAAACAAAATAGAGTGCTCACGGACACGATAAACGTCTTAGTTAATGTTATATAACTTACCGTATAGTGCAAAACTGTATTATTATTTATTAAATATTTTATAACAAAGTGATAGAAGGAAAAGTAAAAGAAATATAACAACAATACATGCGTATTATATTAGAGTTTATGCTGAAAACATCGATCAAGCGAGTGAATATTCTTAGGACTTTCTCAATATTCTTAGGTCCTAAGTCCGAAATAATTTATAATTACGATAAAAAAAGTATAGCGCAACATATCCAGGTTACCCTGCGTACTCCGCTGTACAGGATATGCTGTACTGACGCTCTAAGCAAAAATACTGAAAATTGGGGAAAATTCATCAAAATACTGCGACGACGCAGCAGCGGATGCGGGGATGCCTTTCTTGAGCAGGGAACGATTAGAATCGCTCCATGCAACGCTTCCGACGCCGACGTGACGTCAGCGCCGCAGCCAGGGAATCGGTGTGCTAGCGAGTTCAGGGAGCTCACTGCGGAGAATAAACCTTTTATTAACTCAGATTTAAAGGTTCCGTCTGAACGAGCCAAATTTGACTAGATTAGCGACTGGCTTGTCTCAAAGCGGCGGACCCCACAAACATTCGGTCATTACGACTATATATAGATACTTATCACTAAATATTCATAGCACGCTGCTGTATCCTACATATAGATATTTTTACCGGACAAGCGCTGGCCTTAGAACGTAGAACTTCTACGCTGAAAATCAAAAGAGAACAAAAGGCTATATATATATATATATATATATACATATATATATATATATATATATATATAATATATATATATATATATATATATATAATATATATATATATAATATATATATATATATATATCTATATATATATATATATATATATATATATATATATCTTCTTCTTCTTGGCATAAGTCCCGGCTTTTGTCAGGGTCTTCCGACTGAGCCTACTCCACTTTGCACGGTCTTTAACATCCTCAGTGGATAATTTATTGGCTCTCATGTCTTGTGTCACGCATCCAGCCATCGCTTCCTTGGGCGTCCGGGTGGTCTAACTCCAGGGACAGACATGTCAAGGCACTTCCTTCCGAAATAGTTCTCAGATCGGCGCATAACATGGCCATACCATCTCAGGCGACGCTCTTGGAGCTTATCCACTACGTCACGGACCCCAAGACTACCTCGAATGAATGTGTTGCGTATGCGGTCGGACCGCGTCACGCCACACATCCATCTCAGCATCTTCATCTCCGTGACGTGAAGCTCCTGAGTGTGCCGAGATAATGTTGGCCAACATTCGCTGCCGTATATAAGAACAGGTCGGATAATGCTCTTGTATATCAGTCCCTTGAGCTTGGGCGGTATTCTGCTATCGCAGACCACACCAGTGACCTCCCGCCATTTGGCCCAGGCAGCGTTTATACGGGCATGGATGTCGTGGTCGATGCCTCCAGACTCATGCATAACAGCTCCAAGGTACCTGAACTTCTCCGACTTAACGGCTGGCTCAGGCCCGATATGGATGGTGTTCGAGTCCGGGCTCCCACAAGCCATGTACTCGGTCTTCGACACATTCAGTTTGAGACCACCGTTTTCAAGCGCACCCTTCCAGGCGTTTACTTTACGCTCCAGCATCAGTCGGTTCTCATCGATGAGTACTATGTCATCGGCATACATCATCAGCCACGGAGGCTGGCATTGGATGTCAGCCGAGACAGTATCCAGCACTACATTGAATAAGAACGGACTAAGAGCTGAGCCCTGGTGAACCCCTACTGTAATCGGGAAGGGCTTGGTGTCGCCAACAGCGGTCCTAACCACTGAAGCGGAGTCGTTGTACATATCTCTGATAACCTTAATATAGGCTTCAGGGATCCCCTTGGATCGCAATGCCCACCAGATACACTGACGTGGCCACAGTCAAAGGCCTTCTGCAGGTCCAAAAAGGCCACATGCAGAGCTCTCCTTTTTTCCCTGTAAGCCTCCATCAAAGTTCTGAGGGCAAAAATGGCATCCATAGTGCCTGATCCTGGTTGAAACCCATACTGAGACTCAGAGACAGTACATTCTTGGCGGAGCCTGAGGCCGATCATGCGCTCGAAGAGCTTCATGGTGTGGCTCATAATCTTAATGCCCCTATAACTACCGCAATCTTGAACACTGCCCCTCCTTTGTAAATAGGGATAATAAAGCTCTGCCGCCACTGATGTGGCATCTTTCCAGTATTCAAGATACGGTTAAACAGGTCAGTAAGTATAAGCACACCAAGAGAGTCCAACGATTTCCACGCCTCGATTGGGATGTCGTCAGGTCCTACCGCTTTTCCGTTCTTCATGCGTCGAAGACAATTACGAGTTTCGTCACGGGTTATTGGAGCAACAAGTCCGAGGTTAGGAGATTAATTCAGGAGGAAGACTACAAGACTGCTGAGTGTTCAGCAGCTCCTCAAAGTAGCTCTCCATCTCTCCTTCACAGAGGCATGACTACAAAGCAACGTGCCCCGAGAATCTCTGACGCAAAGACATTTTGTAATATCCTGCGTCGCTTTATCTCGAGCACGAGCCAGTTTGTATATGAGCTTCTGCCCCTCCACAGTTTCAAGTTTATCGTACAATGGCGACAAACTTTCTCTGCGGGCTCTGGCTACAGCTCTATATATATATATATAATATATATATATATATATATATATATATTATATATATATATATATATATATATATATTATATATATATATATATATATATATATATATATATATATATATATATATATTATATATATATATATATATATATATAAATATATATATATTCACGGTTCTGCCCCATATCGACAGCAACATCTTCACCTAAGCTTCGGATCAATTCTTACTATATTGAGAACAGTTTTCACATATCGCTCTACTTGACCGTTAGCGTTAGGCATTTCGGGAATGATATAGTGCACCTCACAAACGAACTCGGAGAAGCGTGGTAAATTGGTTGGACTCAAACATACGGCCTCTGACAGTAACTAACAGTTTAGGTACACCAAAAATTTAACGAGCATTCGTGAAAATTCGTTTAAGCTCTAATACATCTTGGTTTTTTTATAGGTCACAGCAAGCAGAACTTGGTAAAAGAGTCGATAATTATAAAAATAGATTCAGGTAAAGGACCAAGTACATCAATATGCACTGTATCAATTGGGCTTTTCCCAAGAAGCAATGGCTTGGTTTAACTTTACTTCGAGAGATTATACGTCCCAAATATTCAAGGAGATAAATGAGCATTTCTTAATATTTATGGAAAAACCTGCGGCCGTAACAGTTTTTAATACGGCAACTAAAAATAAGACCCCTTTGTCTATGGTATTGCTCAAAAACTTTTCGTCTAAGGACGGCATATACATAAACCAGAACGTCATCTGCATCATTGTTCTGACGTAACGTATTATTTATAATTCTTTGGTAAACCATAAAAGAATTAATTAGCCCATAAGAACCCCAAGATATTCGAAGTGCCCCAGGAGTAACAAACGCGGTCAAATAAATAGGCTCCCCATCGACTGGTATTTGGTGGAAATCAGAAACCATGTCTAAACATGTAAAATATTAGAAATTTCCAAGCCGGTCAATGTAACAATCTATCCGTGGAGGAGGATTTTGAATCCTAACTGTACGTCTATTTAACGCGCGATAGTCCACACACATCGTATGGCTTCCGTCCTTCTTTATCAGTATAATCGGGCTGGCGTATTGTGCGCAATTCTCGGTAAGTGAT
Source organism: Dione juno (assembly GCA_037127375.1). Classification (NCBI taxonomy): domain Eukaryota; kingdom Metazoa; phylum Arthropoda; class Insecta; order Lepidoptera; family Nymphalidae; genus Dione; species Dione juno. The sequence continues at coordinate 37,984 of JAXRJS010000141.1, read as the reverse complement.
TAAAACTTCTCGTAAGTGAATAAAATAATTACCAAAACTATTGATAGTCTTCATCAATAATGTTAATTCATCGTCGCGGTTTAAGACATCGGTATCAATAATAACGGGGGAACTAATAAGTATCCCTGGCACTACAATTAAATCCGCTTCCAAAGTAATCTCATTAAATTCTAAGGTAAGAGTTACCAAAGAGTTCGTTTCTATTATGTTGTCGCTTAAACCCTTCAAAGTACAACGCGGTTTTCTTTCACAAATATAATATTTCAACACATCAGCCGATATAGAGATACACTCAAAGCACCGCTATCAATGAAAACATCGATATGGATTTCCTGAATAATTGCCACTGTTAAATCGGTATTTTGTGGGTAACGAATCAATGTGGGAATTTGACACCAGTATACGTTTCTACCGTTTCGAAAAGCCTCGTAGCCGTAGCCTCGTTGCGCCCCGACTTTTTACAAAAGCTGCATAAAATACCCGCTGTAGCGCTTGTACCGAGCACTGGTTTCTCAGGAACACGGTAAGATATTTTAGAGTTTTCGTCAATGATTTCTTTTATGTCCTATCTGACCACAATTGTAACATTGAAGTTCTGAGGGGCCATTTGTATTAAACGATACATTCAATGTTAATGGTCCACTAAGATTTAACTTCCTATGTACACGCTTGACATATATAAATAAGAATGATAACAGATCATCGCATCGTCTAAACAAGAATTAGTAGCAGCTTTGCTATAAATTGAAGATATGTTATGCCTATTATTACAATAAATGCTCGCAATTCATCAATAAGGCCTTTAAAAATCTTAAGACGTAATGTTTCCTAGCATATTCGGCACAAGTGTTAAAATAATCAGAATTACCTAATTACTACCAAAGTCACTGGTCGCCTAGGCTGAGCCTCCCCCGGATTACCGAGGGTCTCACTCGGCCGGGCTGACCGCCCGGGTAGCGCATAGCTCACTTCTTTTCGTCCAGTCCTTTTAAATCTTGTCCCTCATAAAGACACTTTACCTCGGGCCAAACGCCCAACCCAAGGACCCGCCCATATTCATGGGCGGCGGAAGAGCCTACGGCAAGAGGGCACTGCCCTGAAGCCGTTTTCCTCTCCCCCCTCGGGGGTCGATAGAGAGAATACATCTGCTCTTTTTTTATTTTTTTATTTTTAAAGTGGTGAGGTAATTGCAAGCTTCGCACTCTACGTATTCACTACGCTGATACGGCCCGAACCTTTCCTTGGAAATTTTAATTATTTGTCCTTGGAAATTTTAATTATTTAATTTGTAAATATTTTATAATTTTCGCTTTAAGTTTTTGTGACGTCGTTGTGACGTCACCTCAAATTGATTCTCGGTCTTCTGTTGACCGTATGGTTGTCGTGTGCGGGCTTTCAGCGAAGCCGCTGCCGTCTCAGAAATGAGCGGCCGAAAGAATGCGCAGCGGGATCGCTCCCGTTCGCGCACCAAACCTTCCTCGGACGTAGGGGCCAGTGGGTCGGGAACAACCCCCCCCCCCCTCGCGCCCCGCACCTCTCCGGAGCAGGAACTTCTGCAGGCGCGGAGCATGCCCCCTATCGGTCCCTTGCCGACCGCAACCGACTCCGGCCTTGTGTCAGTCACCAGTGGCAGCACTGAGTTGGGCCGTTCTATGGCCAGGCCCGCTTTTGGGGTGAACTCCCGGACACTGGAGGCGCGTGACTTGAAAGCGCGCTCCATTGGTGTTTCCGGCCCCCAACTGGCGGTCTCAGTGCCCCCCGCGGGTGTTGTTACCACATCCCCGCGTGGAACAGACCCAACTATAACGCAGCGGGCTTCCAGGCCCGCAGCTAGAGAGGTACAACCCTCTAAGAGGTCGCCATCCGCGCCGTTTTGGTATTAGGCGGAGCTGTCGCCCAGAACGCAGCTGCATAGGGACATGATCCTCGTGTCTCATTTGCGGCAGCGTGGGGCTATGCGCTCCGGGCAGGAGGCCCGAGCCAGGCGGCGCAGGCGGCACCGGCTCCAGCAGCTGCACCCGCCCCAAAACCGAGGCCTCGCTACCCACCTCTCGTTGTGGAGACCCTGCCTGAACTGGGCGACCCACTTCCGGGTGCTTAAAGAGAGGTTGGGACACGCACCCAACGCGTGCCCATTTGGGAAAGGTGTGCGCTTCTCTTCAGAGTCGGAGGGCGACTATCGTATAATCCAACGGTACCTCGTCGACCTGGAGATGGTGGAAAAGATAAGTTGGTTCTCCTACGCACTCCCCCTGAAAATGAGTCGCAAAGTGGCCATCAGGGGGCTTCCTGTGACGACCGCTCTTGAGGAGGCGGAGGCGCTGAGAGAGCTCGGGTATCAGGCCGAGTATGTCCGGCCGATCCGGGCAAGGAAAGGTCGGCCGGGCTGCATTTTCTTCGCGCCACTAAGCACGCAGTGTGTCTAACGAAGTGACTTATCCCCCAGGTCCCCTCTGCCTACCCACGCCTACCTGCTATACGGGTATGTGCTATATGTGAGATACAGTACAGTGCGAAGCTTACATACATCATATTTAATAATTTTATTACAAGTATATATACTCGTAATACATGTATACTGTGTGTAGTTCATGCGAGCACGGAGTAAAGCCGCGAGTCGACCGTTTGTAATCTATAGTTGAAAATAGTAGGCAGAATGTATACTCTCATTTTATACTAGATACTTATATTTATTTGTATATGTTTACTTTGTATTTGTATTTTTTTTATATTTCTTCTATTACTCTTGTATTAAACATTTAATTATAGTTAATAAGATAATAAACATCGACGGCACGTATAGGCAACTTTCGAGGCATTGTGTGGTTGGGTGGCGGCATATGTCGTTACTAGAGCCAGGAACTGAAAATACTTCATTCCCCCGAGGGTCTCAGAGATACATCAGGTAGCAATACCCCGGTATTGCAGATGCTGCATTTGCAGTCAGACGTATATCGCTACACCACAACGGCCTTAATAGTCTTTCCTAAGTTAAAGTAGTACAGTGACATAGAACTGAATGAAATTGAAAATATTTATTTGTTAAAAAAAAATTATCTACATGTTTAATAGTATCTACTTTAGATTTTACTTTAGATAGGCGGTAACAATGAAAAAATGTATGTACTATAAATGCATACATGTGTGTATAGTATACGTATACTATACACATGTATATGTATTTAACATTTACATATATAAAAATATGAGCAAAAGCAAGTAAACTCTTTTCTTAGTATTTAACTATTTACTGTCTCTAACTGGTTGCATGTTAGGGATAACTTGTAGTGATAAACCCGCCATTGCACATTATTTTATGAATATTAACTGATTATAATGATTTGTAATTTATATGCAATAAAGTATTATCATTATTTACATTTAATGTATTTATAAATGTCATTAAGAACATAACACCTTTACAAAATATACTTTATAAACATCTAAAACATAACTATAAAGTAGATTCGTCTATAATATTTAATAAATACTAGAGCAATTTACCGCTAATTTCCCATACAACACCAAATAAACATGGCGGCATTTTACATACCTCATGAAACATCTCCATGTCTATATTTCCATTTAATAATTATATTTATTCATTTATTTTACCATTCTTCTTAATATTAAGAATATGTTAAAAAACTTACCAGCAAAATGTTTCATGTTATACAAGGGTATACCTATAGTAGAAGCACTTATTTTACCAGCCTCGCTTTCAATGATACGTTTATTTTCCACCTTAAATTTTATTATATATTTATTTTATATATTTATGTGATTATATTATTATTAATAAATATAGGTGAAATTAAATATGCAAGCAAACCTTCTCTTTTTCTTTCCTTTTTCTTTCGTTATGTCAACGTGCCAACTCGACCAGCCAGTTATATTTTAGAATAAAAAAAAAATTAAATAATTTTATTTGTTCTAAAGTGTGAATTAAAATAACATTATTATTGTATTAAATTATTTATATAAAAAATATTTAAATTTTTAATATTTTTTATCTCTCTATCATGTTTACGGTGATATTGCTAATGCTATCCAGCAAGTAAGCACCTGGAGCAAATCATGTGGCTTGTCGGTAAATCCTAGCAAATCTCAGTTGTGCATCCTAGGTATACCAAAACAACTCTCCAAAATGGACTGGAGGTAAGGGGCCTACTTCCTTCTGTAATGATATTGCTTGGAGTTCAATCTGGTTATGTACGGAAGGTGCCACTATGTCGCACCAAGTGCTATAGTGAATCATTCACAGCTAAGACGATAAAACTGTAAAACTAATTACCGCGTCATATCAGACATTTATTAATCTCTTAACATCTTTAAGAGTATTTTCTAAAGTTATGGTTTATAAGACATTATAAGATTTGAGGTTCTTTTTTATTATTTTTAAAATGATAATCCACACTAAGGATAGAAAAAATACTAACCCGCGCCTTATGGAAACCGTTCAAACATTGCATTATAGGCGCGGATTCAAATCCCGCTGCGTTCAAATTTTTATATTTTCTTTAAACATTACATGGTTTCTTTTAAAAATACTTATTTGATATCATAAGAAACTATAAATATATAGTATATTAAAACTATACATTTTTATCTAAGAAAATAATTGTGTCGTTTCGAGTGTAAGTATTACATGTTACTGAAACATAAAACAACGTTTTTAAAATTTTTGCCTACCTGTCCGTTTGTCCGGGCCAATGTCTGGAACAGCTGAACCGATTTTTATGAAACTTTTCAAGATTTTCACTAGAACATATAAGAGGATGTGGAACAACACAGATTATATATTTTTACAGTTTTTTATCCCGGAGTTCACGCAGAATCGAGATTTATTCGGGGAAAACGTTTTTACCAATACCGAAAATTCACGCGAGTATGTACTTACCGCTCAGATAAAATATTGCATATAAAATGTTTTATAAGCAAAGTGATAATATGGGAAAAAAATAAAAGAAGTATAAGTAAAATATTATATTAGAGTTAATATGAAAACATCAATCAAGCGAGCGAAGTCGCGAACTTGTTGCTACTTGCTAGTTAAGAATAAAATCAATGATTACAGTGACAGACAGGAAGAATAAGTAATGAAAGCAAAATTATAATAATCTCTTACATTTTGGTTCACATTGCTTTCTCAATATTCTTAGGTCCTAAGTACGAAATGATTTATAACTATGATAAAAAAAAGTATTGCGCAACATATCCAGGTTCCCCTGCGTACCCTGCGTACCCTGCTGTACAGGATATGCTGTACTGACGCTCTAAGCAAAAATACTGAAAATTGGGGTCATCACAATACTGCGACGACGCAGCAGCGGATGCGGCCTTCTTTGAGCAGGGAACGATTAGAATCGCTCCATGCAACGCAGTAAGGGAATCGGTGTGCTAGCGAGCTCAAGGAGAGCTCACTGCGGAGAATAAACCTTTTATTAGCCCATATTTAAAGGTTCCGTCTGAACGAGCCCAAAATTTAACTAGACTGGCTTATCTCAAGACGGCGGACCCCACGATAGTTCTGTCACTGTGTCACACATAGATACTATTCACTAAATATTCATAGCGCGATTTAGAACGTTGATATATATATATATATATATATATATATATATATATATATATATATATATATATCTATATATATATATATATATATATATATATATATATATAATATATATATATATATATATATATATATGTATATATTATTTTTTTTTTTTTTTGGTTAACAATCAACTTCATGGTTTTCTCTCCTCTAACAATCTTTTATGTCCTTATCAATCTGACTTCCGTCCCTACCACAGTACAGTTACTGCGTTGCTGAATATCCCTGAGGATATACGTTGTGCTATGGATAACACCAAGCTCACCGTGATGGTACTACTTGATTTCAGCATCGCTTTTAACTCTGTTGATTTTGATATACTTCTGGGCACTCTTCGCGCAGCGAACATCTCTTCTTCAGTTATCAACTGGTTCTGTTCATATCTCTTCGGTCGTCGGCAGTGTGTAAAAGCTAACGGTATCACATCATCATGGTTGGAACTCACTGCTGGCGTACCTCAAGGCGGCGTTCTCTCTCCACTTCTTTTTTCTATTTTTATTAATAACATATCAAAAGTCATTTCTTCTCCCTACCATTTGTATGCAGATGACCTGCAGTTATATAAACATTGTAATTTGAATGAATTACCTAAGGCTATCGAAACTCTAAACAAGGATCTTATTGCTATTCAGTTTTGGGCTGAATCTTTTGGCTTATTTGTTAACCCTAAAAAATCGCCAACTCTTATTATTGGTAGTAACAAGCTTAGAGGTAGAATCAGTTGGAACTCAACGCCGAAAATTTTATATTCGGGAGTTGAAATTAAATACTGTAAAAACATAAAAAATTTAGGCCTTATTTTTGACAGTAATACTTGCCAACAGTCACTACAACGAAAGGTTACACTCTTCAATCCCAAAGACACACCGTCGTGGCCGTAACAGGTGACGCGGCCCCTCTTATATTACGGCAAGTCTGCGCCTCGGCCTGGTGGGGCCCGTCGGTCCATAACCACCCCATCACCACCAACCATACCATCTTCTGAACTACCACAATTATCATTTTTATTCTCTGTAGACGAGAGACGCTCGTCTCCCCAAAATAAAATGATCACAATATTTGAAAGAATTTTAATATAGTCTAGTAGAATTTGAGAATATCGATAGCCTAATATGTACTTTTGTTTAATTACATTAATATTAACGTCATCTTTGGAGAGAGAGAGATAGGTACAAAATATTTAAATAAATAAGTGTGCCTCATACAATTTATTTTGTGAAAGAAAATAATAATTAAAATAAAATTGTATTTGTTTTTTTTATATAGTTAATAAAAAAGGTTAACAAACCGTTTTAATTTTTAAATATATTCTATATTGATATAAGAAGTTGTAGTTATTAATTTATGTTAATAAAATTGTATATAAATATGTGCAACAATATATTGTTTTGGAACAGACGCAAGCTAACGCCATCTATTGATAAAACTATTTAATAATATTCAAGAACATTTTAAATAAAAAAGTAACTTAAAATAAATAAAATATATACAAAAAATAATTCACATTTTATGTAATACAAATATGTATTGTTTTGTTTATTAAAAGCTATAATTGATTAAATAATTGTATAATTTATTTCATTACTTACAATATGTAACGTATACCTTTCTAAATATACATTTCAAAAATAATAGAAGTTTTTAGAGTTGTAAAAGAATTAGATATAGTAAAAAATACACAATACGTTTTTAATCCAGTAGAATTTGATTTTAATTTTTGAAAAAATTATGAACGATTTTTCTGATTTTATAAAATATTTACTTGGTATAATTTTGGTGTTGTACAATTAAAAGAAAATGAATTATTTAATAACTGTCTATTTGAAATTAAAAATGACAATAAAAAAAGCTAAAAAAGCTGAGAAACAGTAAAAATTAAAACGTTTTTATCATTTATGCTTTGATCATAAAGATTTAAAGCTTTGGTCAGTGTCTGATGCGTCTTTAGCTCTAAAATTATTTTTTTTTGTGCACAAAAAGTTATAGTAATTATTTAATTAAATTATTAAATAATTATATTAATTAATGATTACTCTATGGTGATTACTCTATGATGTTAGCGGACCTAGCGGTGAACGTATGCGAAATAGATCGCGAAATGTATCACTATTATCATCCAGGAATACCATCTCATCTATATATTCCTGATCCGCTGTCTCGGCTAACTCCTCATAGTCGGTAATTTACATGTTAGCTTCTACTTACTCACTGGCAACCTGGCACCAAACGCAAATTTTGTAAGCATGAACGTCTACCTACAGCTTATATCTTTCTAGGATTGGTGATACTTTACCTGAATCTACTACATAACTTAAATAATATATATCATATTTCACTAATTTACAATTACGAATATATAAAAATCCTGATTCCTGTAAAATTTTTAAAAGGGCTACCCTACCCTCACCTTCTAAATCAGTATTAATATTATTAAGATTATGTTATTATACTTTCTCAACTAAGTCAAGGTCATGGCGTAGCGAGAATAAATTATTTTCATTGGTAACTATCACAGTAACGTTTGTTTGTTCTAAAAAATCCCTTCCAAGTATAGCTGATTTACTAACTGATGCGTCAGGTACTACATGAAATACACCTCTAATGATATATTGGGAATTTTGATGGAGTTTAGAATTTGAAGATTACATTTTACTACATTATTTTGTCCTATAATTGTAAGGTGCACCAGGTTATTATGCGTAATGCCCGACAATTTGTCGGTTAAGGTTAATTAACGAATAACAAACAATAAGAAACGGGCCCATCAGAGGATGTAGTGGAATGTCATTATTTTATTTTCGTATATTCAATAATAAGTATAATTATTTATATTTATATTCTGTTGGTCTTCTTCTTCTTCCTGGCATTAGTCCCGGCTTTTGCCAGGGTCTGCCTTCCGACTAAGACCAATCGGTCCATATGAGTGGCGAAGTGGTTTTTTGTGGAGCGATTGCCATCTGACCTCCAAACCCATTACTGGGAGAAACCAAGAAAGGAAAGGGAATAAGAGGCAGAAAGACTTGGAATATAGGGGAGGGACACCACTTACATGGATTGAATCGGGTTATGAAAGTGGTGGCTCGAGGTCCCGGGGTCGCGTACCCGGATGCCGGAAACCAAATATCGGACAGATAATTGGCTAGACACCCTCTGAGATGCCAACGACACGCGGTGTTCCCAGGCGGTCACCCATCCAAGTACTGAACGCGCCCGACGTTGCTTAACTTCGGTGATCGGACGAGAACCGGTGTGTTCAACGTGGATTGGTATAGAATAAATATTGATCGTAAGAAATTGTTACAATTGTCTTTACATTCGTTTTTTATCTATTATTACTTAGAAATGCTAACGGTTGACATTTTTTTTATCCTCAGCTAATGTACTACACATCGAGTTGAGGACCTCCTCGTCTTGAATGTAGGAGCTCTGATAGCGGGATGCCAATTCACACCTGTAAGTAATCAAAACTTGGTTCCTAACTTACGCTTAAGCTTGTGTGTATGTATTGAGACTCTGTGTAGGGTTAGGTTAGGTTAGTATAATTAATATTTTTTAAATTAATATTTATACCCATATTATAACAAGGCCTGATAAATAAAAATGTGAAGCTAGTTAATAAGAGTCCAATAAAAGAGTGAAAAGTTTTTAACATAAAATGTATTTATTTTTCATTACAGGTCTTGCCTAATGCTAATGTCTATAATCTATTTGTTTCAAATAAAAAAATCATACGAATAGTCATATAAAGGTAAAACCTGCTATGAGATGATACTACAATGCCGTGTATTCGAGACCTACAGGGTACTTTCCGTCGACCTTGAGATATGAAAATTGGCAGCAAGCTTTATTGACATTTCCTGCTTGGCATTTAGACATACAAGGCAACTGTTTCTTATTTATTTATTTATGAGACCAACCTACAATTGTTACAATACATACATTCAAATGAAAGATAATATACACCAAATAAAAATATTCTAATTGTATAATAAATTATAGGTAAGGACCACTTCTTCTTCTTTTTCTTCTTCTTGGCATTAGTCCCGGCTTCATTTGTCAGGGTCTGCCTTCCGATTAAGCTTACTCCATTTTCCCATTTGAAACTCCATTTTATTTCCAAGCTAATAAAATTATAAAAAAAACATACGTTATTTAATTTTCTTACTAGAAATTCTATACCCGCAGAAAATTACCCTTTTTGTACAATAGATCCTTCATCTGGTAAAGTAGAAATAGACGATGTAAGATGTGACAATTTAGTATAAATATGCCGCCCTCATAAAGTTGTTAAAGCATGTTTGAATGTCACTGATATTGCAGGATTAGTCAAAGGAGCTAGTGAAGGAGTAGGTTTAGTAAATTGCTTTTTGAATCATATCAGAAATGTAGATGCTATTTTTCATGCTCTTAGATGTTTTGAGAGCACTGACATTTTGCATGTTGATGATTCGGTCGATCCACTTCGGGAAATTTCAGATGTTTACGAAGAATTAAGAAAAAAAAAATTTGACATAAAAAAAAGATTAGACATTATAAAAAATTGATAAAAGATGCAAGAGGCAAAGCTCACGATAAAAAATTGAAAGATAGACTTGCGCTGGTAGAAAGAATATTAAAAATTTTGGAGACTTCTTGGTACAACGGACATTCTTACACTGACGAAGAAGTGGCTTTTATTACTACTCTAGATTTGTTTACAGTTAAAAATGTACTTTATTTAGCAAATGTCAGTAAAGAAAGCAGAAGTTTCTTCGTATAATGATATATCTCCTCATATATAGAAGAATACTCGTAGGTGAAGCTGCTTATAAAAAGAACTAATTTTTTTTTATGTTTATATTGAGTTATCGCTACAGATGTCACTATCACTAATTTTCGATTGACTTCACAAATTCAAGTAACTTCGATAATCGATTACACAAATACTACACAAACTACAATACTCTTTAACAAATATCGATGTTTCATATTGCCAGTTTACACTTAGATGGAACACAAAGGGGTTGTCTGTAGTTGTATCTAATTCATTGCTAAATTGATTTTCCAATTTATTTATCGGTAATAAATAGCTTTTAACTAGCTTTAAGCTGCGGCTTCTCTCGAATGTTGGAATGAAATTAATAACCTTTCGTACATTAATGAAGAAGAAAAAAAAACAGCATTAAGACTACTAAGATCCGACTGGTTCGAACCGTTATTTTCCCAATATTCCTTTTATGACAACCTGCATTCTGGAGTTTTTGGCCACATCTTCAGGAATGGAAATGACTCCATTGAACAGTTCATGGTGCCCAGTAAAGTACCAAGACGCACGGTAGATCTCCCATGAAAACGAAATCGTGGCTAGAATAATAAAAGAACGCAACTCCATTATAACCATGACAGTTCCGCCAAGATGACAAAGAAGAGGTAGATAATTTATATACATTTATTGATGTACCCACCATACTCGCAATCAGAGCCAACTCGCGGGCACTTAAAATGTGTCTTATGTCATACACACCTCTTAATTAATTTCATTCCAACATTCGAGAGAAGCCGCAGCTTAAAGCTAGTTAAAAGCTATTTATTACCGATAAATAAATTGGAAAATCAATTTAGCAATGAATTAGACACAACTACAGACAACCCCTCTGTGTTCCATCTAAGTGTAAACTGGCAATATGAAACATCGATATTTGTTGAAGAGTATTGTAGTTTGTTGTTGTTGGAAAAAATTGATCGGCTGCTGCGGGTAGTAGTGAAACGTAAATGTGATCAGCTCCGTATTAAATAATTTGAAAAAATAGTAATAGTGTTCTTTTAGCCAATATTATTGTATCAGTACTATTTTGATATATTAAAACTTGAGTGCAAACGTTATCTCATTGTTTTAACCACTATTTATAATAAAAAAGAAACTGTCTCATACGAACCTTGCAGTGGCAGCGGAATATATGATAAAACATACTGTTCCAAGTGAAATCGAATTAAGTGAATGGACAATAAATGTGAAAAGTGTTGTGCTATAAAAAGTGAAGACCTTAGTCCTCGCGTGCAGACATTTTATTGTATTGTAGTATTAATATAATTTTGCCGAACACAATTCTCACAAGACATTATATAGTAATAATTCGATCATTGTGTCATCACTTGAGTTGGCCTAGAGGTGTATTAAGGACAGGCTGCTCGAGCCGACCCGAGTTCGATCCTAAGACGATAAGCGAGACTTTTTTCATTTATTTAATTTTATTTGATTAATATTAAGTTTCATTTTACATAACGGTCATATTCTACACTGCAACCAACCTCACCAAGAAAAGTATCAAGATATCACGTTGACATTGACAGTTAAGGTGTCATCGTTCAAAAAGCTACCCACCCACCATCAAACAAAGTTTTGTTTGTTTGTTTTATCTGTCAAAACAGCTCATAAGAAAAATGGATATGGAAATGCTATTATCAAAACTGGACGAAAAATTAAGCCAATTAACTAAGAATATCACAGCATCAGTAACTAAAAATATTATGGAAGCTATCGATGAGAGAATAAAAGTATTAACAGAGGAGAATAAACAACTTAAGGATAAAGTATCTACTCTCGAGCAAAAACTAGATATCATGGAAAAAGATAAAAGAAAATATAGCCTTATGTTCTTCGGGATAGAAGAAATAGGAAAATCAGAAGCAGAGTTGGTAGATTACATCAAAGAAACGATAATAGAAACGGGAATACACCTGGAAAGTAATGAAATCAGCAACGTATATAGAATTGGCAAGAAGAATAACAAAAATCAGAATCCCTATCAAGGCCCTATCAAGGTTTCCATTACGTCTATATGGAAAAAGCATATGATATTAAAAAATAAGGCCAAACTACCACCAGGAATAAATGTTAAAGAGGATTATCCCAAACAGGTACTTGAAAAAAGGAAACAACTACAGACACAAGTGGAAGAAGAGAGAAAGAAGGGAAACATAGCCTTTTTACACTACGATAAACTTATAGTGAAAAAACCATCAGAAATTCCCAGAGACAAAAGAAAAAGAGAAGAATCGTGCTCACCCAACTCGCCTTATCAGAGAAAAAAAAATCCACTACTTGCCAAAACAAAAGATACAACAAAACCGAATATACTTAACTATGTTGAGCGAAATAAATCAGCCTCACTTTCTCAGACCCCAAAAAACTAATTACGACCACCGGCAGCCGGAACAAAAACAACAACACAACATTACTCAAACAAACTTTTGAAGAATGCACCCCAAGCCGGTTGGTCACCGTGGGGGAAGATGACCACGACCCTCTAAGCAGGAAAAATGAAGCAAACGACCAACATAATAGAACAACCTCAAACATATATGTAGCAGCCCTGAATGCAAAATCATTAAGAACAACTGAAAAATTAATTGAGTTAGAGTTGGCTATCGAAAACGTAAAGTGGGATATAATCGGAATTAGCGAGATGAGACGTCTGGGGGAAAGTATTGAAGTCCATAACGGCAAATTCATTCTGCACTACATCGGTGAAACACCCGGGTTATATGGGGTTGGGTTCCTAATAAAAAATGAACTATCAAATAGAATTGAAGAAATAAAAGGAATCAATGAAAGAATAGCACTTCTTAACATCAAACTCCCTTCTTATAAAAATAAAGAAGAATTATGGACCATTATCCAAGCGTTTGCTCCAACTGAACCGAGAAAAAAGGAAGACAACATAAAAATAGACAAATTTTATCAGGATCTACAATTAGCAGTACAAGATTCATATAAAAACCTAATTGTGATGGGAGATTTTAATGGTCAAATAGGGGTATGTGGAAAAGGGGAGGAATACACAGTTGGAAAACACGGATACGGCTAAAGAAGTAAAAACGGAAAAAGATTAGATGCATTTGCACTGGAAAATAAACTGAGCATACTAAACAGTTTCTTTAAGAAAAAGAAATCAAAAAAATGGACTTGGAGATCACCCGACGGCAAGACCAAAAATGAAATCGACTATATTATGACCAATAACCGTAAACTATTTAGTAACCTTTCTGTTATAAACCAGCTCAACTTCTACACAGATCACAGAATGATTCGAACATCCATATCTGGAATAGTACAAAAACCTAGACACTTTCAACACAACATGCACAAAACTGCCATTATGCCTACTGGAGACCAAGATGCACTTCTTGATAACCTCAGTAAGGCAATATACAGAAACCCAGACCGAAACTCGTATCCGATTCAGAAACAATATGACAACCTAATAAAAACATTAAAAAAAGAAGTCAAGAAAGCGAATGATAAAATATATTATCCTTAGAAACTCGGGGACTGATTAATGAAAGAAAGCGACTTATACAAAAAGATAGTAAAAGTAACCAAGCACGTGTCCAGATATCTGAAATAAGTAAAAAGATTAACGAACACTTAAGAAAGGACAGAAAGAGAAAAAGGCAGACAACTTTAAAGAAGTTTATTGCAAAAAACGGGGCAATAAACAAGGCTCTAAAAGAATTAAGCAAAAACAAAATATGGATGCCCAACCTTAAAACCAAGCATGGAAGTTCTACGAGCAAAAGAGAGGAGATACTAAACATTGCCACAGACTATTATAGAATGCCATACCAAAAACAAAAAAATGCACCAGTAGAAAATCATCAGCAAGCAACGGAAACTGTGCCTGTACCACGAATACTAGAGATAGAAACTATAAAGGCCATTGACACACAAAAACTAGGAAAAGCGCCGGGTCCCGACCAAATATCTAACGAGTTACTAAGATGTACAGTCTCAGTTCTGGCCCCAATACTGACAGATATATTCAATGAAATCTTACTAACTGAGTTTATCCCTGACGACAGACTACAGACCTATAAGTCTTATGTCAAACATCTACAAGATATTTTCAAAAATAATACTATCAAGAAAAACGGTCACACTAGATGAGAATCAGAGAATCAACCCAAAGAACAGGCTGGTTTTCGGAGTAAGTTTTCCACAATTGACCACATACATGTACTGAGACAAGTCCTTCAAAAGTATAAAGAATACAACAAAGTCTACTACATAGAGTTTGTGGATTTTAATAAAGCTTTTGACTCACTGGACCACAACAGTATCTGGAGAGCACTAGAAATGCAGGCAGTTGAGACTAAATACATCAATATGCTTATGAATATTTACTCTAAAAGTACGGCACAAGTCAAACTGTAAAGAACAGGAGTAGTTTTTCCTATTGAAAGGGGTGTCAGACAAGGTGATCCCATCTCACTGAAACTATTCTCTGCGGTTCTAGAAATGGTCTTTAGAAACCTAAACTGGGATAAATATGGACTCAACATCAATGGTGAGAAACTTAACCATCTACGTTTTGCTGACGACATTGTCATCTTTTCTGAGAATCCAGATCATTTGCAAAACATGCTACAGCAACTATCAAAGGAAAGTGCCAAGGTCGGTCTATCAATGAATACTTCAAAAACAAAGGTAATGAAAAACTGTATCAAAAAAAATATTAGGGTGGATGGTGGTCAAATAGAGTATGTTAATGAGTACATATATTTGGGCCAACTAATATCCACAGAAGACACAATGCAAAAAGAAATAGATAGAAGAACAACAAACAGTTGGAAACGTTTTTGGTCCCTGAGCGAGGTTATGAAAAACAATGATATGCCCATGAAAGAGAAAAGAATAGTATACAATACCTGTATTCTCCCATGCTTATCGTACGGATGCCAAACATGGGCGCTTACTGAACGGCAACTTAAACAACTACAAGTTTGTCAAAACGGAATGGAAAGAAGCGTTCTTGGAGTCAAACGAAGAGACAAAGTAAGACTACAAAATATAAAAAGTAAAACTAAATTTAAAAATATATATACGGTCTATAAACATCTGAAATGGAGATGGACAGGGCACATGCTAAGGGAAGAAAAAGAGAAAGGGACCAGAATAGTGACAGAGTGGTACCCACGTGACAGCAAAAGAAGTCAAGGAAAACAATATAAACGCTGGGAAGATGATATCAAAAAAGTTGCCGGCCCGCAATGGACAAGTGTTGCAAAACAAAGAACGAAATGGAAAGCTTTAGAGGAGGCCTTTGTCGAAGGACAAGCTGTAAAAGGAAAATAGTTAATAATACAACTAACAAAACTTAAGATATTCTACATACTTACTTTATATACTTACAATTTAATGATGCATGTTATATAAGTTACAGCAATAAAGGCTTATTTTATTTATTTATTTTATTTATTTATTGTAGTTTGTGTAGTATTTGTATAATCGATTATCGAAGTTACTTGAATTTGTGAAGTCAATCGAAAATTAGTGATAGTGACATCTGTAGCGATAACTCACTATAAACATTAAAAAAAATTAGTTTTTTTTAAAAGCAGCTTCAGCTACGAGTATTTTTCTATATATGAGGAGATATATCATTATACGAAGAAACTTCTGCTTTCTTTACTGAAATTTGCTAAATAAACTACATTTTTAACTGTAAACAAATCTAGAGTAGTTATAAACGCCACTTCTTCGTCAGTGTAAGAATGTCCGTTGTACCAAGAAGTCTCCAAAATTTTTAATATTCTTTCTACCAGCGCAAGTCTATCTTTCAATTTTTTATCGTGAGCTTTGCCTCTTGCATCTTTTATCATTTTTTTATAATGCTTAGTATGTGTTTCCAAATCTTTTTTTTCTTAATTCGTCGTAAACAACTGAAATGTCCCGAAGTGGATCGACCGAATCATCAACATGCAAAATGTCAGTGCTCTCAAAACATCTAAGAGCATGAAAAATAGCATCTACATTTCTGATATGGTTCAAAAAGCAATTTACTAAACCTACTCCTTCACTAGCTCCTTTGACTAATCCTGCAATATCAGTGACATTCAAACATGCTTTAACAACTTTATGAGGGCGGCATAATTATACTAAATTGTCACATCTTACATCGTCTATTTCTACTTTACCAGATGAAGGAATCTATTGTACAAAAAGGGTAATTTTTCTGCGGGTATAGAATTTCTAGTAAGAAAATTAAATAACGTATGTTTTTTTTATAATTTTATTAGCTTGGAAATAAAATGGAGTTTCAAATGGGAAAATGGAGTAAGCTTAATCGGAAGGCAGACCCTGACAAATGAAGCCGGGACTAATGCCAAGAAGAAGAAAAAGAAGAAGAAGTGGTCCTTACCTATAATTTATTATACAATTAGAATATTTTTATTTGGTGTATATATCTTTCATTTGAATGTATGTATTGTAACAATTGTAGGTTAGTCTCATAAATAAATAAATAAGAAACAGTTGCCTTGCATGAATTAAGTACGGTGGCAGCGTAGGATCCAAAAAAAACCAAATCTTTAAAATATTTTATTAAAAAATTACAATTTAAATTATTAACTAAAATGGTGACTACTTGCTCGATGTGAGAAAACAAGAGTGAATAATTATTTTAATATTAAAACTAACATGAACAAAAATATTGAATGAAAAATGACACTACGTTTTACATTACTTGCTGTTACAATTCTTAGATTTGATGGAATGCAGTAAACAAGTTACGCGAATTCTGGCTAAGCGATTGCCGGGTAGTGTGGGAACGTAACATATGTCTAAATGCCAAGCAGGAAATGTCAATAAATCTTGCTGCCAATTTTCATATCTCAAGGTCGACGGAAAGTACCCTGTAGGTCTCGAATACGCGGCATTGTAGTATCATCTCATAGCAGGTTTTACCTTTATATGACTATTCGTATGATTTTCTTTCGCGCGAAACGCGAAAACGCGAATTCTGGCTAAGCGATTGCCGGGTAGTGTGGGAACGTAACACCTCCCTCCTGAAGAACAGCACCTATTCAGTGTCCTTGGATCTCGAATAGTGCTGGAGTATGTGTTCCACTGGATCTGGGGTTGCAGCTACTTTCTTCGAATTTCCCTTGCGGTTGATGCTTTTCGTTTAAGAATTTTCTTATGAATTTTAGCAATTATAATGAAAATAGTTATTATAGTTGCTGTCAAAATTATTCCATATAGCGGAATTGTTATATGATAAAGGCTATCAGATGTTGTAGATATTTTTGAAATAGATTGTTGTGCGGAGATTTTATTATTTGCTTCAAGGATGTCGGTCAACTTTATTGAGTTAAGTTTCAGTGTTATTTCAGAATTTTTCTTTTTTGTTGTATTAATACTTGTTAAAATAATAATTTCCAATGCTTGTCCTTTTATATTATTATTGCTATTAATTAAAGTAAATAGCGTACTTTGTATAGAACATCCTGCTGGTAACATTACGAGATAGTTTCCCTGTATTTTTATGTATTTCTGCTGGTTGCACGATAGTTTCAATTTAATTGGTTCTGGAATGGTGATAATATAATGTCTGTCGTCCAACTGTTTGATTGCTTCTGTAGTAAGGATAATCGATGTGTACTGACAGGAAATTTGCAGCTGCTGTGTCGTTATGAGGCGCTCGATACAATCTAGCTGTTTTTCTTGTTTGTAGTTTAGTTTATGATCACATAAGTATGATTCACCGATCTTCGGGCATTCAGCCTCTATGTACATAAAATCTTTTTCGTGAATTGCTATATAAGGTTGAGGAGGGATAAGGATTTGATGATTCACGTTTGGTACAGGGGACAAGTGATATAAAATATAATTTTGAGGATAGACAATCGGAAATTTGTAAACTAAAATAATACCTCTAGCACTATAATAGTATCCTACTTGTATTACATCGAAATAATCTCTAAAACTAATATTTAAAAGTTCATTTTTCTTATAGAGTGTATTTAATTTACTTATAATATCCTGGTACATACTATAAGTAAACATAGAGTGATGATTACTTTTAGCACGAATAAATGCGAGTAAATTTTTCAATCGAAATAATTCGTTACAATAGTTTCTATGTATCTCCCAAAATTAAGAAAATTTGAGTTAATTTCATAAAAGTTACAAAGTCATTTTCTGATTCATTTTTAATATTCGTTAAATTCTTAACTAAATATTCTAACTGCTTTTGATTACTAACTAACCTATTTAAGATATCAGTATTTTGAGACATCCAGTTTTTACTCAAACTAATATGATTATTAATTTCATTAATCAGTAAATTATTATTTTGCTCTTGTAAATTAATGGCTTTGTTATACTTTATGGCGTCCGTATAGTCGAGATTACCAGAAATACTTTTTATTACTGACCCTAATCCGTCAATGAGTCCTCTCTTAACACGATTGACTTCAAAGGTTTTTTAGCTGTTGGGAAGCGGTTTCTAATTTAACTTTAAGATATTGAATATGCATTTGAAAAAGGGAAAGCGTTCTATTTCTAAGAATAGGCTTAGTATTCATTATTTGTAACTTAACAGAATCTAAGCTATATTGAATTTTAGCTAAATCTACGCATTGGACAAAGGAATGATAGTGGGATATGATCTGTGCGGGTCCCAATTTGAATGGTAAGATTCCCGGTCCATTATCCAAATTACTTAAATTAATCTCTTCTGCTTTTGTCAGGGTCGATATCAGGATCGTCATTCGGTAACAATCGAGCACTATTAGGTATTCTTTTAAGTCTAGTCTTTGCAACTGGTAGTCGTTTCTTTTTTGTGTAAATGTGTATGGGTAGGTCAGCTAAAACATTATCCTGTGTAAAACGAGGGGCAAGTTTTTGTCGAGATGCTTTAGGGTTTCGAATGAATATCTGTTGGTCAGGTAAGTAAAGAGTCTCGGGTTCTCTATTTTTATTTAAATTTTCAATTATTTGGGTTCGTCGTAGAGTCGTTAATAATATCGTAAACTTTTTTCATACGTTCACGATGGTCTACTATCGATAGTATGTACTGTTGTAGTAATTGCTCTGTCAAATCTATATCTACGGGGTCACGAGGATCAAAGTGTCCAGTGATAATATCTATCGGTCTGCATTTAGTGAAACTATGAATAGAACTATTATAGGCTAAGACAGCATAAGGCATGAGATTGACGACTGATTCTCCTTTTTGACTTAATTTAAGGATTCTTATATGTTCTAATAGTGTGGAATGAAGCCTTTCTACTAGTCCGTTGTCGTTAGGTGTATAAGGTAAAATTTTATGATGAATGATTCGGTGTAATCTTAAAAATTCTAAGAATAATTGATTTGAAAATTCGGGACCTCTATCGGTTACGACCGTAATGGGGACTCCGTGATGAGTACAAAAAGATAATAAACCTTGTACAACACTAATCGCAGTAGCATCCCTAAGATAATATGCCTGTGCGTATTTTGAGAAAGCGTCAATTATTGTTAAATACTTTTGATTTTCTACACTCAATAAATCTAGGTGAACTATAGTAAACGGTTTGGTTGGAGGGGGGACAATTTGATATTTTGCTTAATGGGTTTCGGTCATACTTCGCCTGTCCACATATAGAGCATTCATTAATGTATTTTGAAATTTGTTCTTTCATTTTTGGCCAAAAATACCGTTTTGACAGAGATAAATAACTTTCATTTATTCCACGGTGGTTAGTTTTACCTTCATGATATTTTTTAATTGTTTCCTGCTGTTTTAAATAATCTTTTACATTTTCCAATTCTATTTTAGTAAGAAGTAGGTTCATTGCCGAATTTTTAAAAAGTATTTTGTATTACAGGAATTATCTTATGCATACCTAATGGGGGGTTAATTAAAATGCCAGTCTTTACCTTAGGATTTACATATTCCTTAACCGCATTTATAACGTCATTTTCTAAATTTGAGCTTGAAATCGAGACAGTGGTTCTTATATAATTTTCAAACAATTTTGATACTACGGGCCTACTTTTAATGTCACCTGCTATATTAAAAATAATTTGCCTATGGAATTTGTTTAGGGGGTCGTCTGTTATTGGGATTTCTAGAATGGGGTTTTCTAAGTCTATATGTACAGTTGCTGTTTGAGAATTAGAAGAGGACTTTTCCGAGTGATTTACAGCGGTTGAATATACTTCTTCATTATGCACTTCTACACGGGATAACGCATCGGCATTACTATTGTATTTTCCCTGCTTATAAACCACAGTAAAATCATATTCACTTAATTTAAGCCTCCATCGAGTTAGTCTAGAATTCGATTCTTTAATATTCATAACCCATTGAAGTGGTCTATGGTCGGTAATAATTTTGAACTTCCGACCAAATAAATATAGACGAAAATATTTCGTAGCCCAAACTATCGCTAATAATTCCTTTTCAATTGTGCTATAATTAATTTCACTAGTATTTAAAGTTCTAGAGGCATATGCTATGGGTTTGTCAGAGCCAATGGGTCCCTGTGAGAGTACAGCTCCTATAGCTAAATTAGATGCGTCTGTAGTCAATATAAATTCTTTTGAAAAGTCGGGATATTGGAGGATGGGGTCATTAACTAATAATTTTTTATATTTTTCGAAACAGTCTGTATATTCTTGATTTAAAGTAATTTTATAGCCTTTTTTCAATCATTGAGTCATTGGTTTTGTAATTCTAGCGAAGTTGGGAATAAATTTTCTGTAGTACCCTAGGAGACCTATAAATCTTTTATTTCCGTACTTGTTTTTGGTATAGGGTAATTTTCAATAGCGGATATTTTATTAGGGTTGAGTTTTATTCCTTCTCCTGTCAATCTCCTGTAATCACATGTCCTAAATATGCCGTTTCTTTCTTTAAAAATTCCGATTTGTCCATTTGTATTCTAAAATTTGACTCGCGTAATCGTTTAAAAACCTTTTCTTAATTTACAATATGCTCCTGGAGTGAAGTGCTAAAAACTATTATGTCATCTAAATATACTAAACAGATATTATTTTGTAAACCACGTAAAAAATTATCCATAACCCTTTGGAACGTTGAGGGTGCATTTTTTAAGCCCATGGGCATTCTTAAGAATTCAAAATGCCCATGCTCTACATTAAAAGCCGTTTTAGAAATGTCAGCGGGGTTCATTTCGATTTGATAAAACCCACTTGCAAGGTCTAATGTACTAAAATATTGACAATTACCTAATTTGTCTAAAATATCAGATATGTTCGGGATAGGATATTTAACATCTATCGTTTTTTCGTTAACTTTACGGAAGTCTACAACAAGACGCCATTTTATTTTCCCCGAAGCGTCATTTTTCTTCGGAACTACCCATATTGGAGAGCTCCAAGCTGAATCGGAAGGCCT
Organism: Dione juno; assembly: GCA_037127375.1. Taxonomy (NCBI): domain Eukaryota; kingdom Metazoa; phylum Arthropoda; class Insecta; order Lepidoptera; family Nymphalidae; genus Dione; species Dione juno. The sequence continues at coordinate 16,195 of JAXRJS010000141.1, read as the reverse complement.
AATGATTCCTTGGTCTAACATCTTTTGAATTTGATCCCTAACTTCGTTTCTATGTATAAAAGGATATCTATAACTTTTAGTATATACTGGTACTTCATCTGTAGTTTTAATTGAGTGTTTTATTGTATTACTGAAAGTTAACGTTTCTCCTTTTCTCAGTTTCTAAATTAATTCGTTCTTCCTCGTTTAAGTGGCTAGTTCGTAAACGGGATCGAACTTCCTTTTCGCGATCTAATAACCACTCGGTTCCCTCATACTTAATGTTATATAACTCCGCGCGGATAGGTTTATCGATAGAAAAAATTATGTCATTGCGACTCGGGTTGTAAATCTCTAAAAAAGCTCTATTCTTTTTAGCACACGTAAAACATTCCTTTATAATACAACTAGAAATTGTTTGTTCCGGGATGAAAATTTCACCCTCATGAACATTATTCGGTAATTTTACTAATTTTGAGGTGCCTGCTGGTATAATATTTTCATACAAATTTACATTTCGCGAATTATATAATTGAATGGGGTTCGAAGCGTCTTTAGTGATAAATAATTTTCTTTTATAGTCAATAGTAACAGATTTATTAGATAAATGGGAAGCGTCCCATTTATCTAATAAATCTGTTCCTATCAATCCATCAAAATAATCGTGAAATTTGTATATAAAAAATGTAATATTATCTTCATTATTAAATTCAAAGAAACTGAACTGAATACTTATGTCTGCTTACAGCGTGTACGTTACTCACTTCGAAAGGATCGTGGTTTAAAGGAAAATTTTTGAAATACTTCTACTACTGCACCGGTATCTATAAGTAATTTTAAAGGGGGATTTTTAATCTGTATATAAGGGAGTTGACGCTGAGTTTGAAGATTAACTTCTATTTTGGCTTGTCTAATATTTTGATTTCCCGAAAATCCTCTTTATCAGAAGGGGTTGATGATGATACGCATTGAGTGGAAAAATGATGTGGATTTTGGGATAATTCTTCCATATTATAATTATCTTCTAAATTTTCATTACTATAGTCATCGTAAGTATAATAATTAGTATAGTCATTATCGTAGTAATAGTAGTAAAAGTCGTAATAGTCGTAATTTTGGTCGTAAATCTGACTGTCATGGAAATTCATTTCCCTAGTTTTGAAATAATTAGTTGGAGGTGGATTTCCAAATTTTCTCCAATCGTGTCCCGCAATATTTTCTGTGGGTGGTAAATTCCTAGGAACAAAGTGACTAATGCCACTCATAGGGCGAGCTGACTGAGATGTCGAATTAAATATCGGAACGACGTTACGCTGGGGCGGTTTAAATGCGTTATGGGGACTATAATTTGGAGGTGGAGACCTAAACATTTGTTGCGTACGTGAAGGACCTGGGCCTAGCTGTTGTTTGGGTGAAAACTGTTGTGGGTTTGTCACAAAATGGTTACGAGATTGACTGTGAGTTTGAATAGGTGGTCTAAATTGTGGTGTATTAAAATTAAAATTATGATTTACCTTAAAAGGGTGAGATGAAAAGGCCTGGGGGTGCCTAGTCCTTTCGGGTTCATTTCGAGCCTGTAAATATATTGTATTTAGCTCGTCTTGCACGAATTCTAAAGCTTTTTCTATGGTTTCAGGTCTCATACATCGTATGCGTGAGCCTAAGGGATCTTTCAACCCTCTTAAAAAGGCTTGTAGGGTTAATTTTTGATACAAAATTCTTTTAGCTTCTATTGTAGTCAAAATTTCTTCATGTAATGTAACGTATGTCATTATTGTGCTAAATAAATTTTGACAACGTTCATAAAATTCTTGTGGGCTATTTGATCCTTCTGTTAAGAGAGAGAGATCATTGTACAGTGCGGTTTCATCTCGTTGGTCCGAGACATTATTAATAAGCGACTTACGAATGCCACTCCAGTCTGATGGGATACCACTAGTATTGATTAAACGGGAACTGAACCTATTACTTTATTTAAAATACCATTTACGACGGCAATATTAAGTAAATTATTATCAGGATTGTTAAACACAAATTCTTGAACTATTTGATCGCCTAATTTAATAAATCTTGGTAAAATGTTTGGATTTCCGTCGAATTCGGGTAATAATCGTAAAGCTCTTAAAACATTATCTACATCAGACATTTTTTTATTTTTTTATTTTCTTTAGATACTATAATATTATATTCTAAATTTATATTACGATGAGCGTCTTGAGAACGCGCTCTGCTATTATAATTACTAAACCTAGGGGTCTTCGATTGCCTCTGAAGGGAAATCTTGGATATGGATAAAATAAAAGGATCTAAAACTACGGGTAAGCAATCACTAGAAAGATTCTAATGTACTTACATACAAATCTGGTTTTCTTCGCCTCGCTGCGCCGCCTCATAGATTCTGGATACTCTGGTTGGTGCTTGAAAGCCACCCGGGTGGACCGCGACGTTAATTTCTTAAGAAATTTAAATTACGTTGCTCGCGACCCGGCTCGCGAGTATCCTAGCGACTGCGCCAATTAAGTACGGTGGCAGCGTAGGATCCAAAAAAAACCAAATCTTTAAAATATTTTATTAAAAAATTACAATTTAAATTATTAACTAAAATGGTGACTACTTGCTCGATGTGAAAAAACAAGAGTGAATAATTATTTTAATATTAAAACTAACATGAACAAAAACATTGAATGAAAAATGACACTACGTTTTACATTACTTGCTGTTACAATTCTTAGATTTGATGGAATGCAGTAAACAAGTTACGCGAATTCTGGCTAAGCGATTGCCGGGTAGTGTGGGAACGTAACATATGTCTAAATGCCAAGCAGGAAATGTCAATAAAGCTTGCTGCCAATTTTCATATCTCAAGGTCGACGGAAAGTACCCTGTAGGTCTCGAATACGCGGCATTGTAGTATCATCTCATAGCAGGTTTTACCTTTATATGACTATTCGTATGATTTTTTTATTTGAAACAAATAGATTATAGACATTAGCATTAGGCAAGACCTGTAATGAAAAATAAATACATTTTATGTTAAAAACTTTTCACTCTTTTATTGGACTCTTATTAACTAGCTTCACATTTTTATTTATCAGGCCTTGTTATCATATTTATACCCCTAACCCTACACAGAGTCTCAATACATACACACAAGCTTAAGCGTAAGTTAGGAACCAAGTTTTGATTACTTACAGGTGTGAATTGGCATCCCGCTATCAGAGCTCCTACATTCAAGACGAGGAGGTCCTCAACTCGATGTGTAGTACATTAGCTGAGGATAAAAAAAATGTCAACCGTTAGCATTTCTAAGTAATAATAGATAAAAAACGAATGTAAAGACAATTGTAACAATTTCTTACGATCAATATTTATTCTATACCAACAGAATATAAATATAAATAATTATACTTATTATTGAATATACGAAAATAAAATAATGACATTCCACTACATCCTCTGATGGGCCCGTTTCTTATTGTTTGTTATTCGTTAATTAACCTTAACCGACAAATTGTCGGGCATTACGCATAATAAGCTGGTGTAGTAAAATGTAATCTTCAAATTCTAAACTCCATCAAAATTCCCAATATATCATTAGAGGTGTATTTCATGTAGTACCTGACGCATCAGTTAGTAAATCAGCTATACTTGGAAGGGATTTTTTAGAACAAACAAACGCTACTGTGATAGTTACCAATGAAAATAATTTATTCTCGCTACGCCATGACCTTGACTTAGTTGAGAAAGTATAATAACATAATCTTAATAATATTAATACTGATTTAGAAGGTGAGGGTAGGGTAGCCCTTTTAAAAATTTAACAGGAATCAGGATTTTTATATATTCGTAATTGTAAATTAGTGAAATATGATATATATTATTTAAGTTATGTAGTAGATTCAGGTAAAGTATCACCAATCCTGGAAAGATATAAGCTGTAGGTAGACGTTCATGCTTACAAAATTTGCGTTTGGTGCCAGGTTGCCAGTGAGTAAGTAGAAGCTAACATGTAAATTACCGACTATGAGGAGTTAGCCGAGACAGCGGATCAGGGATATATAGATGAGATGGTATTCCTGGATGATAATAGTGATACAATCTCATTGTCTATTTCGCATACGTTCACCGCTAGGTCCGCTAACATCATAGAGTAATCACCATAGAGTAATCATTAATTAATATAATTATTTAATAATTTAATTAAATAATTACTATAACTTTTTGTGCACAAAAAAAAATAATTTTAGAGCTAAAGACGCACCAGACACTGACCAAAGCTTTAAATCTTTATGACCAAAGCATAAATGATCAAAACTTAACGTTTTATTTTTTACTGTTTCTCAGCTTTTTTAGCTTTTTTTATTGTCATTTTTAATTTCAAATGGACAGTAATTTAATAGTTTATTTTCTTTTAATTGTACAGCACCAAAATTATACCAAGTAAATATTTTATAAAATCAGAAAAATCGTTCATAATTTTTTCAAAAATTAAAATCAAATTCTACTGGATTAAAAACGTATTGTGTATTTTTTACTATATCTAATTCTTTTACAACTCTAAAAACTTCTATTATTTTTGAAATGTATATTTAGAAAGGTATACGTTACATATTGTAAGTAATGAAATCAATTATACAATTATTTAATCAATTATAGCTTTTAATAAACAAAACAATACATATTTGTATTACATAAAATGTGAATTATTTTTTGTATATATTTTATTTATTTTAAGTTACTTTTTTTATTTAAAATGTTCTTGAATAATTATTAAATAGTTTTATCAATAGATGGCGTTAGCTTGCGTCTGTTCCAAAACAATATATTTGTTGCACATATTTATATACAATTTTATTAACATAAATTAATAACTACAACTTCTTATATCAATATAGAATATATTTAAAAATTAAAACGGTTTGTTAACCTTTTTTATTAACTATATAAAAAAAACAAATACAATTTTATTTTAATTATTATTTCTTTCACAAAATAAATTGTATGAGGCACACTTATTTATTTAAATATTTTGTACCTATCTCTCTCTCTCCAAAGATGACGTTAATATTAATGTAATTAAACAAAAGTACATATTAGGCTATCGATATTCTCAAATTCTACTAGACTATATTAAAATTCGAATACCATAACGATGGTCGTGTCCTTGGGGTGGACCCATAGAGGGATTCCAAGGGTAGGTGCTCACAAGAGTGAGCTGGAACTTTAAAAGATGTCTAGTGAGGAGCCATATGCTAGCTGGGCGGTCCGCCCAGCCAGGTGAGACCCTCGGCGAACCGAGGGAGGCCCAGCTGAGGCGACCAGCGTCCAAGGAAGCAGCTCATGAGTCGTTATTTGGAATGGGAATTATATCCTTAGGAAATCTTCTACTCCTTACTGCGTCTGGCGGTCTGGTGTGCCACGGGGCGATATCCTGAATATGCGGGTGCTCCGAGGCATCAGCGCGAGCAAACGCGCGGACAGCGAGGCTGATTATATGTTCCTCCAGGCTTGTAATACGAAGGTCTCGTGCGATGGTGGCATTCCTTACGTACCGGGGAGCCTGAGTCACCCGACGGAGAGCAAGGTTTTGCACCACTTGCAATTGCCTCTTTTTCGGTGTGGAGATCAGTGCATACCAGGCCGGAGCTGCGTACGTGAGATGGGGTCTCACATACGTTTCGTACAGGGACAGCCTGGTGCGGATTGGCAGCTTCGAGGCGAACACAGGACGCAGCAAGTTGAGGGCCACCCTCGCCGCGCAGCTTGCCTTCTTCACCTGGTGTGTCATCCGGAGCCTATGGTCGATGATGACCCCCAGATAGATAGGTAACACAATCGGCCCATGGAATTCGGCATCCTTCCATGACCAGCGGAGGAGGGAGCTGTCGGGGCCTCCCAAGCAGTATGGCCTGAGTCTTGGCCACGTTCAGCTGCAACCTCGACACCGCCAGCCAGTCCGGCAGTAGATCCAGAGCCTGCTGGAGTTTGCTAATGGCTCTGTGGGTGTTCAAGGACTTCGCCAAGAGCGCGATGTCGTCGGCATAAAGGGCGATCGTGACTTCGGGGTCCGCGGGTAAGTCGTCGGTATATATAGAATACAGCGTTGGCGAAAGGACGCTGCCCTGCGGTACCCCGGCAAGAATGGGGTGGCTGTCTGAGAGGGTATTCTCCAATCGCACACGAAAGGACCGGCCGCGGAGGAAACCAGCGATCACCTTCGTGACGTGGTATGGAATACCGACTCGTGCAGTTTTGATAATGAGACCGGGATGCCAGACCCGGTCGAAGACCTTTGACACATCAAGGAAGGCAGCTGCAACCTTCTCCTTTCTGTTGAGTGCCGCAGACGCAAGGTGCACCACCCTCGCAATCTGCAGCGTCGTGGAATGTCCGCTGCGGAAACCAAACTGTTCGGGGCACAGATGGAGGTGCGCCTGGATGAGTGGAAGGAGCATTCGCTCGAACAGTTTGGCTACTGCGCTGAGCAGGGTTATGGGGCGATAGCTCTCCGCTCTTTTGGGGTCCTTACCTGCCTTCGGAAGGACAATCACCAGGCCTTCTTTCCACGCCTGAGGGAAATAGCCCAAACGCAGGATGGCATTAAAAAGCCTGGTGAGCGCCGCAATTGTCCTGAGAGGTAGGTGACGAAGGGCGGCATTGGTGATGCCGTCGCTCCCCGGAGCTTTCCTCGGTTTGAGCGAGGAAATGGCCCTTTTGACGCTCGACGGGGATACAAACGGCGGTGGAGGTGGCGGCGATGGCGGGGAATCAAGAACAGAGAGAGCTTCCATCTCCATCTGCTGGTGCAGATCCGGCCGCAGACTTGGATTCGGCGTGAATTGACTCGCCAAGTGGTTTGCCAAGATATTGGCCCTATCCTGGAAGTCATAATGCAGCGAGCCGTCCGGATGCAGCAAGGGTCTAATAGGAGGTGTTTTCCTCGTAAACTGTCTGCGTAGTCTGTGCAACGACGTCGCGTCCTCAGTGGCGTCCAAAATCCTCTCATCCCAGTGATCGGCGGAGTCAGACTCTAAGGCCATTCTGATCTTTTCGATTAATTTATTAAGAATGGTCTTGAGAGCCGGATCACGAGACCTCTGCCACTCGGCTCTGGTGAGCCTCTTCTTGATGATGAGGTCAGTGATCTTCCGTGGGGTCGGTGGCAGTCTTCTAGTAGAGGGTGGAGTGGTAGATTCCTTCATGGCAATTTGGATGGCCGAGGAGATGCCACTTGTCAGCCGGTCGATGCTGGCCGAGTCGTCTAACGGCTCCTCACGAAGCGGAGTTGCGGAGAGGACTCTGGCCTCAAACTTGGGCCAGTGGATAGTCCCTCGGAGATTGGGCGGTCTGACTGTAGATAATCTGCCCGTTACTGTAATAAGAACTGGCAAATGGTCAGACCCCAAAGCGTCGGGCAATGTCTCCATAGCGAGGCATGAGGCGGCGTCCAGTCCCCTGTGTACCACAATGTCAATTGTGGTGGGGTTGCGACTGGCCATGCGCGGGAAATGGGTCGGAGAATCCGGGCCCACTACGGCATAATCGTGGCGTTCTGCATCATTAAATAACTTCACGCCTGTGGTGCAGGTGACGTTGTTGTTCCAAGCCGGGTGTCGGGCGTTCCAATCCCCTGCAGCGATCGTCGGGGTGGAACAATTTAAAAGTCTACGCACTTCGGCAATGTTGAGGCATGAGGAGGGGGGGCGGTAGATCGCAAAAATGCGCAAATTACCGCCCGCGTGGTGTAGTTCGATGCCCAGTGACTGAAATGACCGGGTGTCTGAGACTGGAATCGGGGTGTGCACAATGTTCCTGCGTACCGCGACCAGAAGCCCCCTCAGGGGAGTGGCATGATCGTAGTCCAGCCTGAGAAGGTGATACCCTGGTAGATTGGCGCGCAGTGAAGGATTGAGGAGGGTCTCTGAGATCAGTGCAACGTCGATGTTTTGTTGCCTGAGTAGGAGGCGAAGGAAGTGAAGCCTCTTCCTCAGCCCGGCGGCGTTCCACATTAGGATGCGCAGCTCAGTCATTTTTTAGTAAGCGCATCATCCCCTGGAGTACAACCTCAACAGGGTCTCTATTCTCCCTCAGGGCGAGGAGAACCTCCTGAAGGGTTTCGAGAGCACTGTCGATGGCTGCGTTGCGTGCCAGGGGGGGAGTCTTCTTGAGCTCAGCAACTGTTTGCTGTTGCGGTTCAGGTGCGTGCGCGGGGGCTTGAGGGGCAGCCGACGACTTCTTCGCCCTCCGCTTCGAGCTGCCGCTACGTTTTTTAACAGACTTCTTGGCGGATCTACCCCTGCTAGAGGGGGGGTTCGCTAGAGCCATAAGGGTCGGCGCGTTGGCGGCCGCTGGGACTTCACTGAAGGTCACTGGGGCTGCCGCTGCTGGGGTTGGTCTCGATTTTTGGGTAAGGGGTACAGTCCCTGCCCTCTTGTTCCTGAGCTCCCGTTTGAATTGGGGGCAGGAGGAGTGGTTTGCGGGGTGGGGCCCCGCGCAATTAACACATGTGGGCAGCTCTTCCCTGGGTCGTGGGCAGTCCCGCGCGAAATGTTCACCACCACATCTCACGCAGGCCTGGCGCCGATGACACCCATGACTGGAGTGTCTGAAGGCCTGGCAGCGATGACACTGCGCGGGCCCCTTCTTGCTCCTCCATGCTTCTATTTTGATACCCGGCATATAAAGTAGCTCGGTGAGCGCGTAGATGCCGGGGATGAGATGAGATGAGATGCCCGGTCTGCCCTTACGCGCGCGAATGGGGCGCACGAACAGAGGCTGGTATCCTTTGTCTTCGAGGGCTACACGTAACTCCTCGGGGGTCATAGTGACTGGTAGCCCCCTAATGGCTACCTTCCTATTAATCTCAGTCGGGAGGGCGTACGAGAACCAGGAGATGTTCTCTGTTGTTTCCAGTTCGGAGAGGTACCGCTGAATGACGCGGTACTCTTCCTCTGAGGCTGGTGAAAATTTGACTCCTTTTCCAAAGGGGCGGGCGTTCGGCGCATGACCCAACTTTCCCCCTGAGCGACCTGAAATGGGTTGCCCAGTTGGGCAGGTTTTCCACGATGATGGGTGGATACCTTGGTTTGGTGGGGTCACGCAAGGGTTTGGTGGTGTTGGCAGATGTGGCCGTCCGCGCAGGATCATCCTGGGTCGCTTGACTCGGGCCGGGTGTCTGCAGGGCATCAGCAAACGAGGCCGGACCTGTGGGGTTGGAAGTGGTGGTATTGGTAATAGTAGTGGTGGTACTTACCATCTGTTGAGAGCTGTCGGTCTTGAGGTCCCGGTCGCGTAACCGGGGGTCACGCAATACGTGCGGCGCGCCGGTCAGCTCACTGCTGGACACGAGGCCTCTTTGGTGTGGTGGTGGTGGTGTCCTCAAGAGCCTCGTCCGGCCTGGGCCTTCTTGTAGGCTGCGGTGGCTGCTGCGGCGGGCCTCTCTCAGCAGGTAAGGTAGAGCCGACCGCGCGATTGAGAGCCCTGTACTCGTCGTTGAGGAACAACGAAATATGTTCCAGCAACGATTGTGACAAGGCCCCCTGCTCCTTTAGTTACAGTGCAGTGAACCTACGTCACAGTGCAGTGTTGCTGTCTCTTTTTCGCATGACTCATCACCTAACGACGCCACAGTGCCTGTCTCTTTGTCGCTATGTTAAATAATAATACTTAATGCAATTTCTCTGATTTAATGTGATACAATATTTTGTTTATTAAAACTTCCCATTTAATATATATATTTTCATGAAATCTAAATAGTTCTATTGTATTTTTTATCACACAATGTTTGAAATAATTGGTGCGCCGGTGAAACAATATTTTGTTTATTAAATAGTTCTCGATTTAATATATATTTTCCTGACCTGCTCAAACTTCTAACGGATTTGTCATTATTACTAATGGCATTGTTTCTTTATTACTCTTAAGTCATAAGCATTAGTTTAAATATTATCATTATCATTTGCCGTAGTTTAATAGGTTTGTTCATTTATATTGTCTTAGTTAGTATAAAACGACTGTGTTTTTTTGAATTCATCACTAAGTTGTTCAGTGTCTTCTTGTTAAGAACTGTTGTGCGAGTGTTGTCTAGTAAGTGCTAACCACAAGGATACCATTATGGATGTGAGTATTACTTTTTATTCATGTTATTCTGTATTTTACTGTGATTTTTTACAACGTGTGTTTTTTACCACTCTCTAACGTTTTTTAGATTAGATAGCGTAGAAATTAATTTTATTTTTATACTCATTTTTCTTTGTATTCATTGTTGTAGCTTACGCACTGCGTAGGTGGGAATAATGCAGAATACGAAGAAAACACATATAAACAGTATTACTTCTCAACATCTGACGATGAACGTATCTCGCCATACCCTATCAAGAAACGGGAGAGATCAAAAAGCAGTGACTCTCTAAACGAGTTCTTTCAAGAACCTCCGAAGATAAAAAAGACAAAACTACATTCTTCATCGGTGGGGCGAGCGACGAACGATGGTATCTCATATATTACTACCAACGAAGATGATAGATCCAATGCAACACATCTCATAAAAATTGAGATATTTGAACTGAAAAAACTGGTTGATATACCACCGGAGGAGCACTGGAAACATGCAGATGTCAGGGTCAAATATTATAACAAGAAATATAACAAAAATAGCCACCATCAAATTACACGAAAGTTAGTACATAGTATCACCAAAGAAATTTCTAGTGCACCAAACCCTAAAAAAATATCACTTTAAACAAAAAGACTAAATAAATTATTTTACAAAAATTTTACTTTGTTTTATTTTTATTTGAAAGGTATTTTAATAAAACCAAATAATATTTTTTTACATTAACATTTATTACATAATAAATACTGTTTCATACATATTTTTTTACATAATGCTATCCTTATTTAAAATATTATAAAAGATTTAAACATATCGTTTAAAAGAAGATCATTATTATTATTTGTATCTTGATTAAACATTTCAACAAAGTTAGTGAGAGACATACCTCTACGCTTAAGATATATACAAGACAGTATTCACCACAAAAAGAAGAAAAAACATTTTGAATTATCTTATTGCTATATATCCATCTGCTTGTATTTCGCTTTAAAAATGATAAATGATAACTATTTGGTTTTCGACCAAAAGTATCGAAATATTCTCCAATTCCATTTGTACCTATGTAAATTGCTATCCAATGTGAGCCTGGTTTTGTATCAGGATCTAAATTACTGATCAAATAAACAGGAGTTGACATATGAACCGGCAATCGATTAGCAGCAAAAACATTTGACGTTAAGACGACGAACCTACGTCACAGTGCAGTGTTGCTGTCTCTTTCTTGCATTACTCATCACCTAACGACGCCACAGTGCCTGTCTCTTTGTCGCTATGTTAAATGATAAATATATATGTATATTTTTATGAAATCTAAATAGTTCTATTGTAATTTATTAATATATATTTTTAATATATATGTATATTTTTATGAAATCTAAGTAGTTCTATTGTATTTTTTATCATACAATGTTTGAAATAATGGCGCGCCGGTGAAACAATATTTTGTTTATTAAATAGTTCTCGATTTAATATATATTTTTTTATTTCTTTTTTAGTTGTTATTGTGAAATTTTAGACCTGCTCAAACTTCTAACTGATTTGTCATTATTACTAATGGCATTGTTTCTTTATTACTCTTAAGTCATAAGCATTAGTTTGAATATTATCGTTATCATTTGCGGTAGTCTAATAGGTTTGTTCATTTATAAAGAATCTATAAAAGCCAAAAACGTTTGTAACATACTCACATTTAAACCGTCTTGCGTTACATTAATTCGTGTTGAGTTAAATAGTAGTTAAAAATGTCGAACTGTGATCATGTTACTAGTGTGTTTTTTACTAAAGAACAGGAGATTGAAAGTAATTGCTGGACTGACAAGGAATTGGATGAAATTTGTGAGACTGTTGAATGTGCTATGGAAGTTTTCAACGATAAATTCACAAGTATTGAGTCAAAGACTTTTGATTCACAATTTGATGAAGCTTTGTTCAACATAAGTGAAAGTGTGGAAAAGCAGTAAGTAATAATGATTATTAATGTTTTTTTTTATTTATTTCTTTTTTTCCTGTTTAAATTTATGAGATATTGAATTAACCAGCTTACAAGTTGGCAGAGGCTTGAAACGCGTAGCTCAAGATAACAATGAAAAAGTAGTGAAAATGAGACGTCCAAGCACCATCCATATCGGGCCTGAGCCAGCCGTTAAGTCGGAGAAGTTCAGGTACCTTGGAAGCCGTTATGCATGAGTTCTGGAGGCATCGACCACGACATCCATGCCCGTATAAACGCTGCCTGGGCCAAATGGCGGGAGGTCACTGGTGAAGTCTGTGATAGCAGAATACCGCCCAAGCTCAAGGGACTGATTATCCGACCGGTTCTTTTATACGGCAGCGAATGTTGGCCAACATTATCTCGGCACAACAGGAGCTTCACGTCACGGAGATGAAGATGCTGAGATGAATGTGTGGCGTTACGCGGTTCGACCGCATACGCAACACATTCATTCGGGGTAGTCTTGGGGTCCGTGACGTAGCGGATAAGCTCCAAGAGCGTCGCCTGAGATGGTATGGCCATGTTATGCGCCGATCTGAGAACTATGTCGGAAGGAAGTGCCTTGACATGTCTGTCCCTGGAGTTAGACCACCCGGACGCCCAAGGAAGCGATGGCTGGACACAAGATCATGTCTCAGCCAATAGATTGTCCACTGAGGATGTTAAAGACCGTGCAAAGTGGAGTAGGCTTAGTCGGAAGGCAGACCCTGGCAAAAGCCGGGACTAATGCCAAGAAGAAGAGACCTTTGCACTGTAACTTAATTAACTCATTTAATACCTTATAAGCAATTGAAAACCCTATTTCGTCTTCAATACATCTAACTAAATGAAGTAAAGCACTTTTACTATCAGAGAAGACAACAACCTTATTGCATCTAACATGAGAAATATATAAGAGTGCCGTATATATCGCAGCAATTTCCGCCGACATAATTGTGACATTATTTTTTATTTTAAACATTCTTCCAAGTGAATTATTTGCATCAAAAAAGGAACAGCCTACGTTAGAATTTATTTTAGACCCATCAGTGAAGATCGAATATCACCCATCATAATTCTGATTGATTTCTAGAGTAATATCATGTTTCGCAACATTAATGTCCAAATTTTTTTTAGAAGTATTAACACAATTTAGGTTCGTTTTAATTATATTGTTAACATTTATACTAGACATCCAAGTGCTTAAACTAAACATATCCAAAATAGTTGAGGAGCTAATATGTTCATCTTTTGTATTTAAATAAATGCAAGGTAAAATTGGTTTCTTTTTCTTAGTCCAATAACTTTTATTGTATAACAAATTAAGATGTGAAATGTTTTGTATGGTTTCACCCTTATTCAGCGATTGGCACTTTAAACAATATTTAATAGCTTAATAACGTCTTCTTACAAAAAGTTGTGGAATACACAGGTCGCTTTCCATAACATGTATTGGCGTAGATCTTATATATCCCCTAATAACTCTCATGGGTAAATTTTATATTCTGTCTAACTTATTTAGATGAGTAATGGCACTATTGTCATATAGAAAAGAACAATAGTCTATCCTACTCCTCACTAATGCTAAATATATTCTACGCAAGTGATGGGGATGCACTCCCCACCCTGGGCCAGCCAAAACTTTAAGTAATTTAATCGAATGACCCGCTTTTGCACAGGTGATATCAATATGTTTGCCCCAACGTAATGATCTATCGAGCCATAAACCTAAATATCTTATATTGTCTACCACTACTAAACTTGAACCATTAATTAAAACATTTATATTATTTTGTCGCCTGAAGCCTTTGCTAAAAATACATAACTTAGATTTTGTGCACGATATTTCAAGCCCTAATCTATTTAACAAACTTAACCTAACAAAAACAAACAACACAAAGTCGTCCGCATATTGACTAATATAAACTGTACTTGTCCATCTCTCATAAAACAAAGACTTTTTTCACATTTAATTTAAAGACGTCTTTCAGTTAAGAAGGACCAAATATATTGACAAATTAATGAACCAGCATTCAAATTATCTAACCTAGTGACAACAGTTTCGGGTAATATATTGTTATATGCCTCTTTTATGTCAATAAAACAAGCCACTGTTTGTACATTGCTTGTAAAACCTATTTGAATGCTAGTTATTAACCGAGTTAAATTATCCAAACATGACTGACGTCTTCTAAAGCCTGTCGTATGTGGAGAAAAGACGTGATTTCTTTCCAAAAACCAATTTAACCTGTCAAATCATATTATGTAAAGTTTTAACAACACACGACATTAAAGAAATAGGTGTTAATTTATCTTCCCCTGGCTTAGGAATACCAATTACTTCCACTATTCTCCATTGATACGGAATAAAACCTGACTTAAATACTAGATTTAATATGTCTAATAAATACAGTTTCGCACTATACGGTAAGTTATATAACATTAACTAAGACAGATTATCGTGTCCGGGAGCACTCTATTTTGTTTTATCAAAATGTTGTCCAATTCACATAACGTAAAGTCTAGCTGTAAAGAATCATTACTTGAATAAAAATAAAGTTTGCTCACAGATACATAATCAGGTGACAAATTACGTAATAATTGTTGTTTTTCTCGTTTGGTATACCTGTCCTAGCCCTTCTAACGCCCGCCCTTCATCCATTACATTTTGCTCCACGTGTCCGCTGTATTCGTGTTTTCGTCTATAGAATTACAATATGAACGCCAATCGTTACAATCAGCTGCAACAATTAATTTTCTAGCTTCGGAAATTTTACTTTCTAAGATACGTAAATTAACTGGTGTTGGATTACGTCTAAAATTTTTAAGCGCTAATCTTCTTTCCGCTACAATTTTAGAAAGGTTGTACTATATTCTTACCCGCTGCTTAAAAACTCATCCACTACCATAGGTTGGCTGGAAGAGATCTCTTATAGGGATAAGTCCACCTTTATGTACTACTTTTTCTTTTTTTATGTTATTACTCTTATGTTTTTTTTTAGTACAATAAAGAATATTTAAGGTTTTGATTCCAATAGCCTATAGTAATAATTTCCGGCAGATATTATTACAAAATCTAGTTAACGGAATACTTTTTTCTGCTGCTAAGCATATCGTTATTAGCCAATCTTATCGTTTTGTAAATCACTTGTTTCAAGTGTAGGATTTTCAAAAATATTGTTAAGACATTTTGTATTCATTCAGTTAGCTTTATTATAATTTCGTCTGTCAGTGAAATGTAAAATCACTTCGTAATTAACAGCAATTTTAATTATCAAGTGATCGCTACCAAGGCTTTCATTAGTACCTCTCCAGTCCAAGCTGGAAGCTATATCGGTAGAACAAAAAATAATATCTGGTGACGACTGTTGTAAAGATCCGTTAACCAATTTAATTCTGGTAGGACTGCCATTGTTAATGGAAATAAACCCATATTCAAGAGAACTATCGAATAGTTGATTTCCTCTAGTATCTACCTTGTTAGACCAACAATTATGCTGACCATTAAAGTCTCCTGCAATAATCGTATTTTTCGAATATAAAGAAAATAGGTAATTCCACTGAGATTGGCATGTATTAATACTAGCAGGGCTATAAAAAGAGATAACATTTTTCAAAATTTTACAATTCAAAATCTTTACGTGAACTTCTATATCACAAATGGGGACATTAATTGACCCTAACACTGTTTTAAATGATATATATTTTTATTGCACAAAAACATAATAAGCAGACAATACAGTAATAAAGTGTGCAAAGGTGGACTTATCTCTAACAGAGATTTCTTCCAGCCAACCTGTGCAAGTGGGTGAAGGTGATAAATATAGCGGGGCGACAAACATGTGCAATAGAAATGTACATTTAAATTTAATTTATAAATACATACATACATACATATACACATATATACATACATACATACATACATACATACATACATACATACATACATACATACATACATACATACATACACATATATACAAATGTACATACATCGTTATACAATATGTTACTTTTTAAGTGCTGTCTGAAAGTTGAATAAGATGTTGTTTTAATTGCTCTCTTGTATTGGCTTGGGAAGTTTGTTCCAAATCGATGCGGCATATACGGAGAAGGACAGGATTTTG
>JAXRJS010000140.1:0-46761 GCA_037127375.1 Dione juno | reverse complement strand
TACATTAACAATTATTTGGCCAATATCGGAAAACATCTAGCCGAAAATATATTTCTTAACTTCCCTCAGGCAGCTAAGCCTCTTTTATGAAATCAACATTGTTTTCTTTTGCTCTGCTTGAGACAGATACCGAGGAAGTGGAATCTGTTATTATGAATTTAAAGTCTGACAGTGCCCCTGGATGGGATAACATTACAACAACTTTTTTAAAACTAGCTCGACATATGCTCATTCCAACTATTTGTCACCTGGTGAATCTATGCTTCAAAAAAAAGGGAGTCTTCCCTTGCCTATTAAAAAAGTCTACAATAACCCCAGTATATAAAGGAGGCGACAATACAAGTAACTATAGACCTATCTCAGTGCTGCCAGCCTTCGCTAAAATCATAGAAAAGATATTAAACTCCAGACTCTACTGAATTACATGGAAAAATTTAAAATTATTTCCAGCTTACAATACGGATTTAGACGCAACAAAAATACAGAAGATGCTATTGTAGCACTGACCTCTCATATCACTGAAGTTCTTGATAAAGGCAAGAAATGTTTAACTATCTTTTTAGATCTTACAAAGGCTTTTGACACGGTATCTGTTCCAATACTCTTAAAAAAGCTGGTAATCATAGGCATTAGAGGCACTCCACTATTAATATTTAAAGACTACCTCAGCAATAGGAAACAGAGGGTTAAAATTGGGGATTATGTAAGCAGTAACTCTTTAGTAAGTTTTGGCGTCCCACAAGGAAGCGTCTTGGGGCCCACGCTTTTTCTACTTTATATTAATGATTTATTGTCTCTGAACATTGATAATGGTAGAATTTTTGCCTATGCAGATGATACCGCAATTGTCTTCTCCGGTCCTTCATGGAATGCCGTAAAATTGTCTGCAGAAAAGGGACTTGAAAAATATACTTCTGGCTCAATTGTAACTTACTTACTATTAACATAGATAAAACAAACTATTTCTACTAAATGGTTTTCAGGCTGAGTTCTGTTATTAACCTAAAGCACATAGGTTAATAACAGAACTCAGCCTGAAAACCATTTTAATATCGAGCTGCATAACTGTCTGTATGATAGCTCTAATATTTGTGATTGTGCTACATCGGTTCTGAGTATAGTATCTACTGCCAAATATCTTGGTATTATGCTGGATCAACGATTAACTTGGCACCCACATATTGATTTTAGCAGTTCTAGAATTCGCAAGCTTATCTGGATATTTAAAATTCTAAGACACGTGACAAATAAAAAAACTGTTAACTCAAATTTATATCACCCTAGCGCTACTAGGATATTGTAACCCTATATGGGGTGGTGCATCTAAAATGAAATTCCTCCAATTAGAAAGAGCACAGAGATCCTTGTTAAAGTCATGGTGCATGGTGGCCTGCCTGTCTTTAATAGTGCATGGTGGCCTGCCATTAGAACCAGGCTGGCTGAGGAAGGCTGTCCCGACAATTTACGCAGAGTGATCGACAGCTATCTCCAGGACCGGAGTGTGACAGTAGGGTACGCAGGTGCTGAATACTCAAAGATTACCACCAAAGGCTGCGTACAGGGCTGCGTATAGACAGGTTGAGCACATGTTGAGCATAGGTGGCCCCATCCTTTGGAACCTGCTACTGGACCCCCTACTCCAGGAGCTAGATCGTAAGCGGGTCCAATGTCAGGCGTTCGCCGATGATGTGGTCCTGGTGTTCGACGGTGACTCTGGTCTGGAGTTGTCTCTGGAAGTCAATGCCGCTCTCGAACTTGTCCAGAGGTGGGGTACTGCCAACAAATTGAAGTTTGCGCCACACAAGACAAAGGCAATGGTCATTACTCGCAAACTGAAATACGATACCCCGCATCTGAACATGGCCGGGATCGACATTGAAATTTCCAGAGAAATCAAGATACTCGGACTCGTGATCGACGACAAGCTCACCTTTAATTCCCACCTTAATAAACTAAGCGTAAAGGTGGTGAATATTTTTAAGCACATCTCCAGGACTGCGAGAACAAGCTGGGGTCTCCAGCTAGAGGTCCTCAAAATCATTTACACTGCCGTAGTCGAGCCAGTGATCCTGTATGCCGCAAGCGCGTGGGCGCCTGCAGCAAAAAAGTTGGGAGTGCGGAAACGCCTGGACGCAATTCAGAGAGGATTCGCCCAAAAAATCGTAAAGGCACACCGAACTGTCTCCCTGAACTGTCTCTCGATCTTAGGATCCAAGAGACAGCCGCCCTTTATGAGACCAAAAAGGGCCTATCCGAAGCAGTACTTGGGGATAGACAGGTTGAGCACAGAGTCGGGCCTTACGAATTGTGGCATCTTGTTGAGCAAGCAGCTCTCCTTTTTACTAGCCTGGAAGACCAAGAGCAAGTAGAAAGCTACAATTGCCAGGCAGTGCGAATGTATACAGATGGGAGTAAGCTTGAAGGTGGGGTTGGAGCGGCCGTTTCCGTATGGAACAATGCCGCGGAAACCAGAGCCTTCAAGCTGAAACTCGCTTCGCACTGCTCTGTCTACCAGGCAGAGCTGCTTGCCTTATGCAAGGCGTCCTCACTTATGCTGGCAAGTCCGGCTAGCTCTTTTGGTCTGTATTCTGACTCCAGGTCTTCGCTGGAATCAATAACAGGCCACAGATCCCTCCATCCCTTAGCAGTGAAGACAAGGGACAATATAAACGATTGTCTCGCCCAGAACAAGACTGTCTCCTTGTTCTGGGTCAAAGCCCACGCGGGACTGGAGGGAAACGAGCGCGCGGATGAGCTAGCGAAGCAAGCTTCCCAAATTAAAAAAAGGCCTGACTACGAGGCGTGTCCGATCTCCTTCGTTAAACGGATTCTTCGCCAGAATTCGATTGACGAGTGGGATCGTAGATACAAAGTCGGCGAAACAGCTGCAGGCACAAAATTGTTTTTCCCGGATGCAGGAGGCGCATACAGGATCATAACTAAACTCAGGCTGGATAGCGTCCTGACGCAAATTTTTACCGGCCACGGTGGGTTCTCCGAGTACTTGTACAGATTCAAGTGCAAGGGTGACCAGTGCATCGTGCATCTGCCAGCCTGGGATCGAAGAGACGACACACATAATCTGTGACTGTCCCGTCTAAGAGAATATTATAGGGAACCATCATACCAATTTTCTTAATCATACCATTATAAACAACCGAGGAAACCCAAATTAACCACAACACTGAATTCTAGCACCGTAGATAGACGCATAAAAACCGGGTTTCAAATAGGTTCCAGTCATCACAGCCGTTTGGGATTCTACATACTACATTTTTTTGGAACCACCTTCCAAATATAAAAAACCGCACCAAAATTGTCCCAGAAATAAAAAAGGGCAAATTGACTTATAATTACGTAAAACACTGTATTGGAAGCGAAATACAAAGATTGAAAAACTCAGAAAACTACTTTTAAAATCTATAACTCCGGAAATAGAAAATATAGCGGGATGCGGTCGTCACCAAAAAGGTTTTAATACAGCATAGGACAATATTCTATGGGAAAATAATTTTCCCCCCTGCAACACAGAAACCCCCCTCCCCCCTGAAACCTGCAAGAAAGAAAAAAAATTAAAGAACATTAGTAAGTAAGTTAAAAAGCTAGACTAAACATATAAATATAATATTAAGTAAATGTCAACAACTTAGATTTCAACCCACACTATGCAAGATATATTTTCTCTAAAGCTAATTTTAAAGACATTAACAAATTCTTAGAAGACGTAAATTGGTCCGAAATACTTAAAAAACACGACGATTATAATGATATGGTAGAAATATTGTATTCTTTTGTCAGATCCTCAATTGAGCTTAATATACCCAAAATTTTTAAGAAAAATACTCGAAAATATCCCCCTTGGATGCATAAGATCCTTATAAAAAGAATTAAAGAGTAAGAAAGGCTCAGATTAAGATACAAAAAATATAAAAATCCAATGAACGAAATATCACTGAAAATTCTTGAAAATAGATGTAGTGAATTGTCTTTAAAAAGTTACAAGAAGTACATTGAACGTTCCGAAGATAGTATTAAAAATAACTTGAAATATTTTTGGTCTTTTATCAAAACTAAAAAAGGTAATTGGAATCATACTTTTCCTAAAATGATGACTAATAATAATGTTAAAGTTTTTGGTGGCAAACAAATTTGCGATTCTTTTGGGTCACACTTCTCTTCAATATTTGACATTAATATTATTAATAAAACTACCAGTTTTCGTGTTTTACGACAGACTGACAATTTATTGGTTCCTTTACTCAATACACAGGTAAACAATAATACAGATAACAAATGACATATTTTGATATTAGTTCAATACCCCCACTATATAAAAATAAAACTTATAAACATTACTTCTGTTGCACTTCCATTACATTTACAAATTTATGATGTTTTACATGGCTTAAAGCTTTAGTAAATATATCTGCAGGCATATGAGTCGTTTCCAAATACTCAATCTTAACAATATTATTATTTATACATTCTCGACCAAAATGATATCTAATGTCAATATGCTTTGACCTATTACGAAAAAACAGGATTATACAACAATTTATGAGCACTTTAGTTAACATTAAATATTACAATACACTGAAAACAACCAGTTATTTCCTTATTTAATTTATTTCTTATATAAATAGCCTCTTTACAGCATTCAGATATACCTACATACTCTGCCTCAGTACTTGACAATGCAACATTCTTTTGCTTTTTACTTCCCCAAGATATAACACCATCCGAGAGAATTAAACAGTACCTTGTGCAGGATTTTCTATCTAATATGTCATTACCCCAGTCTGAATCTACATAGCCTACTATTCCCTTGTTAATATTATCATCTGTTCCACAATATTTAATACAATATTTTTTTGTTCCTTTAAGATACTTAAGTATACGCTTAGCATGAATCCAGTGCTCTTTGCTATAGCAATCATTAAATTGGCTCAAATAGCCAACTGCAAATGCCATATCAGGACGGGTTAGTATTGCTAGATACATTAAACAACCAATCAATTGCTGATAAGGTAAACTTTTATCACAACTTTTATCCTTAGTCAATTTTAAGCCACATTCCATTGGGGTTTCTACAGTTTTACAATTAACTAAATTAAATTTTAATAACTATTGATCAATATAATTACTTTGATCCAAGGTTATAATTCTATTTTTCTTATCATAACAAACTGACATACCAAGAGAGTTTAAACTGAGATGCTAATAGAGATTTTAAATTATCAGTTTCCTTACTATTGTTTAAAAAAACAAAAAAGTCGTCAACATACAGTGCAATAACAGTAACATTTTTACCTTCATTCTTTAAATACAAACAAGGCTCATATTTTGACTTTGAAAAACCATTACCAATTAAACAAGGTATGCCGTAATGACTGCCGTAACCCATATATGGCTTTCTTTAGTCTTAAAACTTTCCCAGAATCTGAATTATTAAACCCTTCTGGAAATTGCATATATATGGTTTCCTTAAGGCTGCCATTCAAGAATGCTGTAACTACATCTAAATATACTATGTCTAGTCCAAGTTTCACTGACAAAGCAAATAACAATCTTAGTGTACTGTTTTACAACTGGTGAAAATGTCTTATTATCGTCCACACCAAAATGCTGGGTAAATCCTTTAGCCACGAACCTCGCACGAAAACGCACTTTATTATCACACTCAACCTTTTTTCTAAGTACCCACTTACACTGCACAATAGTAGTGTTATTAGGAACGTCTACTACCTCCCAAGAATCATTTTCCTTGAAACTTTTTAATTCTTCCTGTACTGCCAGTAACCAATGATTTCTCTCAGGTCCCTCTAGTGCATTTTTAAGTGTTAGGTCAGTTACACAGGCTACATTGTTCTCTGTGTAGCAGATACCGCCAAAGCCATACCTGTTTGGTGCATGTTTTACTCTTACAAGTCTATCACGTAATTCAGGTACATAGTCTGAATCTGAAAGGCTGCTCACTGTTTCGTCTATCACTGTTCATCATCTCTGCTAGTAAATATTTTCCTTTTAATTAAGCAATCACTGTTCACATGACCTAATCTGCGATGCCAAGTAAGACCTGTTGCAGTAAGACCTGCTGCAACAAGCATCTCTTTCATATTTAATTTATACACTCCATTTGTCAAAGAAGCAGTAGCAACTAAATCACCACTATTGTTGTAGATGTAACAACTATTCTGTGTAAAATTTACCTTGTTGCCTCTCTGTATTAACTTGCTTACTGAAATGAGACTCGTTGTCAAATTTGGAACGCAATACACATCTTCAATATTAATATCCACTTCACTGTCTTTGACTAATGTGACTATTTTAACATCGCCGGCACATGTAACTGACATGTAACTGAAACAGTTCCCTTATTTGCTACCATTATTTCTTGTTTAACTTTACGATATCTACTGGTGATCCAATCTGGATTAGCGGTTAAATGAACAATAGCACCCGAATCAATGTACCAGTCATGTTTATTAAAACTGCTACTTAAAAACAGCTGAGAATGCATTCGTTTTGCTACTATTATTCACTTTAGTTTTATTTATGTTCGGGCATTGCGTTCGATAGTGTCCAATTTGTCTACATCGGTAGCATCTAACATCAACAGTTTTAATGTTGGCACTACTTGACTTGGAACCGCCATCTTTATTGCCACTCATTTGTTTGCGTTTATGTTGGCTATTAATTTTTGACACAGCAAATGCGCCCTCTTCATAATTACTACTTCCGTTTCCTGGTTCCATATTAAGAAGCTTGCTTTTAATGGCGTCCGTTGTTACTTGAATGCCTGAATGCTCTATAGCCATTATCATAGGTGAGTATTTTCCAGGCAATCCAGCTAGTAGCAAGGAACCAATCCACTCGTCATTAATTAAAATCCTGTTCCACAAAGCTTCTGACCCGTTTCAATTATCTGCGTAACGTACGAGGTCATGGAACTGCAACCCTCCAATCGAATGGATATCAAATTCCGTAAAAGACTTATTCTTCTAGTAAAACCAGAATCATCAAAGAGCGACTTGAGTTTGTTCCATAGCTCTTTCGTAGTGTTTACATTCTTTATATGAACATGTAACGATGAGTCTATTGTAAGTATTAATTTCGCCTTCGTCTTGGCGTCATCGGCGGCCGATATTTTACATTTCTGCCGCAAACACCCACTCGTCGTAGTTTTCTCTACCACGTAACTTGGGCACACTTACAATATAGTTTGCCGCCATTTTCTAACCGGCGACGAAACACGTAAAACTTTGAAAACTTTTTGTTCTGTATGTATACAGAAATTTGCCGAACTAATTTTGCGAAACACGATAATATATCGAACTGTAATTACTTTACGTTATTACTTTCACAACTAAATCAGTCTAACAGGCAAATTCTGGGCCCATAACCTATTAATAAAACTACCAGTTTTCGTGTTTTACCACAGACTGACAATTTATTGGTTCCTTTACTCAATACACAGGTAAACAATAATACAGATAACAAATGACATATTTTGATATTAGTTCAATAAATATACATGTGCCATACAACACCAACGACATATCCAAATATCAAAGTCAAATCCTAATAGTCCAAGGCTCAAATTTAGAAAAACTAATTTTACTTTCTTTTTTTTTAAATTCACAGTCAGGTATATTAACCCATAGGTGCAGTGGTCAAATCCTAATAGTCCAAGGTTCAAATTTAGAAAAATTAATTTTACTTTCTTTTTTTTTAAATTCACAGTCAGGTACATTATCCAATAGGTGCAGTAGTCAAATCCTAATAGTCCAAGGCTCAAATTTTGATAAATTTTATTTTTTCTTATTTTATTTTACACAATCGAACATTAACATTTTAATTCTATCGTTTCCTATCCTAGTTTAGCAGTAATTTTTCTGTTTATTTATTTCATTAACAAATTACACGGAAACTGACAAGATGTTGCGCACTCCAACAAAGGAATCAAAACGTTCACCTGCGGAAACCCGAACTGATACCCTCGAATGTACTACAAAGTGACGCAACGACAGACTGTAGATGTAACAGCCCCGATTTTCCCCCTCTAATTCTGGAAATGTCCTCAGACAGGGACGCGGACACCCCTACAACAGAACCCCCTAAAACTCAAAAAAGACCTAAAAGTAAAGTTAACAAACTACTAAAACCCCTTCCAGCCTCAGCAGATAGCGTGAACGACTTAAGATCGCTAAACTTAGTTATAACAAGGCTCTCCAAACCAATAATTTATGTCATCGAAGAAAACCGTAGCGTAACTTCCGAGAACAAAAAGTTTATTATACAAGCAGCAGCCGAAATGCAGAGGGCCACCGACATTCTTTCGGAGTTGTTATCAAATTCCGACCCGCAGACACACAGTGACTTAGCTCAAATCCCACTTGCACCGCCCGTTCCGACAGCCATTGTAAACGAAAATGATAATCTAAAGCAAGAAATAGTCTCAGCAATGAAGGAGGAAATCTCCAAACTCAAAGCTGAGCTACGTATTGAATTAAATTCGAATCCCACCCCTTCTTATGCCCACATAGCTTCGCCTAAACCCCATAACCCACCTGAGAAATCAACAAAAAATAAATTCAAACCCGCAATAATCATCTCAACAGTAGAAGCTGTCAGCAGCAAGCACGAAGTTATAAATAAATTTAAAGAGAGCATATATTTTCGGAACAAAAGCTATGCTCCCACTAGAATACAAAAGGTTGCAAATAACAAGATCAGAGTAGAATTTGAAAACGAAAGCCAATATACGGAGACCCTCACTCACCTTAAGGATTCCCCAACATTTAGCGCCGAACCTGCCAAAAAGCTAAGTCCGATGATTATCCTCAAGGGAATATCCAATGATATCCCTCTTGAGGACCTCACATCCATAATCTTACAGCAAAATGAATCAATAAAGAGCCTTGTTATGGATAGGGATAGCGATCTTAAGTTAAAATTTAAAATAAATAATAATAGAAACAATACCTACCTCTACAACGCTGTATTCATAGTCAGCCCCAAGGTGTGGCGCGAGGCCACGCAACTGGGCAGACTGAATATAGATCACTAAAGGGTGTACGTAGGCGATTTCTCGCCATTTATCCAATGTTACAAGTGTCTGCAGTTTGGGCATATCAGTAAAAACTGTCTGTCCGACTGCAGGCCCTGTGCACATTGTGCCGACGTCTCCCATCAGATCTCCAATTGTCCACACGTGACCAGCAAGGAAAAGCAAAATTGTTTTAATTGCTTAAATACAATAGGAAAACTAATAGTAACATTAAGACCGACCATATTGCCACATCTATAAATTGTCCAACTATTAAATATATGTTTAACCAAATTAAAGCCAAAACCGATTATGGATACTAAAGTTAAAAATGCAAAAAACAGGGATAAAATTACAAACGGATTAAAATTTATTCAATGCAATGTTGGACGCTCGTATCTGTGGCAGTGCGAATTTATTGAACACTTTATAAAATTTAAGTACGATGTGGGGATAATATGCGAACCCTATGTCGGCAAGCACCTTCAAATGAGGGCCATAATAGGATACGACATTTTCCAGACAGCTATTAATGGAGAAAGAGTTAAAGCTTGTATTATCTTAAGGCGTGGATTGGGAGCAGCTATCAGTCTCTCGCAATACGCCTCCCCAAATATTAGCGCTGTGCAGTTGGGAATCCAAGGCCGCAAGCTAATAATCACCAGCACGTACATCGAACCCAATGAAGACCCGGGAGACACACTAGCTAGGTTAGAATGCCTAGCTAAAGCACACACAAACGACTGGCTAATTATTGGCGGTGACCTAAATGGATGGCACACCACGTGGGGAAGCATATTTAATAACAAACGTGGAATCGATATCAACAACTTCATAGTATCAAACGAACTAAGCCTATGTAACGAAGGCGATACTCCTACATTCGCTAGTATCACCCACAACACACTTAGAACTTCCATAATAGACCTTACAATAGTTTCCACATCGATAGTCAACAAAATCAAAAACTGGAAGGTTCACGAAACGGCATGCCCCTCTAGTGACCATCAAGCAATAGATTTCAATCTCGATATTCTGCCTAAAACAATAAGAAAAAATAAATCTACAACAACTGGACAAAATTCGAGGAGGTTTTATTGAACAACATTACGAGGGCAGGACTAACGGAGATAAGTATTGATCACACAACTGAAACATAACTGGACGAACTGACAAACAGACTCACAAAAACTATACAAAAAACTTGTGACGAAACTTTACCAAGAAAAAACAATAAAATTAAATACATACCATGGTGGAACCAAGAATTACAAACACTAAAGCTGAAACTTATCCAATTACACCATAGAATCAGTGATCTAGTCAAAAGTAAAAAACCAATAGGAAATATATTAAAAGAACGTGGTACAATTAAAAAACAGTACGCTGAGGCTATAAGCAAAGCCTCCACAGAAAACTTTAAAGAATTCTGTAACAGCCAAGGCAAGGAGGACGTGTGGTCGGTCACCAACAGAATTATTAAAAGCTCTCCTCAACAGAAACCACCGTTAACACTCTCTCTTAACGGTTCATATACCAAATCTGCCACAGAATCAGCAAACCATCTTATTAGTAACTTCTATCCTGATGACACCATAGATTCTCTTCCAGCTCACACCAATACTAGATTATCTTCAAACGAACTCCCAGATACTTAAGATGATTTTAACTTTACCGAACTAGAAATCGAATCAGCTCTCAGATCCATGAGTCACAAAAAGGCTCCTGGACCTGACCACCTCACGGCGGACATATGCCTTGCCGCCTATAGAACCCTCCCAAACATATTTACCCAATTATACAACCGTTGCCTCAGCTTGTCCCATTTTCCTGTATCGTGGAAAACCGCACACGTCATTGCTATAGCAAAACCTAACAAACCGAATCGCAATGACGTCGCATCGTATAGACCAATAGGACTACTAGACATTTTTGGAAAAGCTCTTAAAAAATAAATCGTGAGCAGACTCAACCACCACATATACAGCAATAGCTTAGATAATCCTCGCCAATTCGGCTTTAAGATACAAAGGTCAACCATAGATGCATTACATTTCGCAACAAATAAAATTAAATCAGCCTTAAATAAGAAAAAACTAGTAATTGCAATTTCATTGGACATCAAAGCTGCGTTTGACAACGCTTGGTGGCCAGCCCTTCTCCAAAGACTCTTACATATTAAATGCCCAAAAAACATATTCAAATTAATTAAACATTACCTCTACAATAGAAAAGTTGTATTAAATTTTGCTGATGCCGTAGCTACCAAATATATGACGAGAGGATGCATCCAAGGATCTGTGTGCGGACCAGTCTTCTGGAATCTCATCTTGGATAATCTCTTTGACGCTGGTCTCCCGGAGGACTGTCACATACAGGCTTTTGCAGATGACGTCCTCCTCGTCGTAGAATCAAATTCTGTTAAAAATCTCCAAGACGCTGCCAATAAAGCGTTAATACAAATCTTAGATTGGGGAAATAGTGTAAAACTAAACTTCTCCCCGGAAAAATCTCAATTAATCTCATTTTCAAAAAAAGCTAAAAGAGCTAAAATACAATTCAATAATCGACAATTAAAACATGAAACAGAAATTAAAATCCTAGGTATCATCTTAGATCACAAGCTCAACTATATTAAACATATTCATTACATAATAGCCAAAGCGCAAAAGCTATATCAAAAACTGTGTATTTTTACAGCCCCCACTTGGGGGGTGCATAGTCAAAATACATCAACAATATATAAACAGGTAGTCCAACCTATAGTTACGTATGCAGCGAGTGTCTGGGGATCGGCCTTATAAAACAGTCACTAAGAGCCTTAATAAATTTCAAAGAGGATTTGTAATTAGAATCATCAAGGGTTTCAGAACCGTTTCCACCACTGCAGCAATTGCTCTCGCTGAGTTGACCCCCCTACATCTTAAAATTTTGGAAGTACAAAAATTAGAAAACCACTAAAATCTTAAATGTAACAAAATTTCTGCCATCAGATATACCACTTCACAAGCCCACACCCCCTAAATATTTTACACATCCAGCCGACATTCCTAAATTAACAATACACAATGCAATAGACCAGGCAGAAGTAGACCGGACAACCGTAGATACCCAAATACAAATATATACAGATGGTAGTAAAGATAAAGACGGTGGAGTTGGTACTGCATATGTAATTTACGGTTATACTAGTGAGAAGATTACGAGGAAACTTAAGCTACATTCTAGCTGCTCGGTATTCCAGGCGGAACTCTTCGCCCTGGAGCGAGCTCTCGAATGGGTTATAAGAAACACTCGCAGCGGAAGAGTTTGCATTCTTTCTGATAGTATGTCAGCACTTCAAGAGATATGCAACACCAACTCCACCAACTCTTTTGTAGTTAAAATTCATAAATATATGTCTTATACTAAATGTGAAATAATTCTAATATGGGTTAAGGCTCATGTAGGCATAATTGGAAACGAGGAGGCTGAAATTGCGGCTAAATCCGCGGCCAAGTCACACAAAAAACCAGACTTTGCAAAATTTCCAATTAGTCATAGCAAAAGATATATCCAAATCAACAATCAAAAAGAACATAATAATAGCTATATCAACTCAACACAGGGTGAGGCTACCAGACGGTGGTTTCCGGATTTGTCCGCTATATCCAGTTTCTACAACGTTAACCCACTCACTTTTGCAAATACCCAAATCTTCACTGGCCACTCTTATTCCAAGCAGTACCTATATAGATTTAAAATAATATCTGATAATAGATGTCCATGTAACTCAGACAAAGTACAAAGTATAGACCACCTCCTAAAAGAATGCCCCAACTATAGCTTACCACGGAAAAACCACGAACAACTTTGTGAATACCTAGATGTGTCTCCTTTCCAAATAGGAGACGTAAACGACGAAAATACGTTAAAATCCTTTAACACATACATAGACCATATCGTAAACACCTTAAAGGAATACAACAATACCTGACTTGATTGTAAAAAATGTCGTATCGGTGTAAATACAACTTAATTTTCTATTTTTCTTAGAAATACAATTATTTTATTGACCTTTTTAGCTATATAATTATATATTGTAATAATAATAATAATAAATAATGTAATAATAAATATTAATATAGTAAATAGGGGAAAAAAAATCTTATAATTGTTATGTATACAGTGCCTAATATCTTTAGTTGTATTTGATTAAAATAAAAAGGGTCACTAATGATTTTGCTGAACTTTGTATGTATATTACAAAAATTGTACATCTTCTGTATTCGTATGTAAA
Organism: Dione juno; assembly: GCA_037127375.1. Classification (NCBI taxonomy): domain Eukaryota; kingdom Metazoa; phylum Arthropoda; class Insecta; order Lepidoptera; family Nymphalidae; genus Dione; species Dione juno. The sequence continues at coordinate 33,433 of JAXRJS010000140.1, read as the reverse complement.
TAATTATTATTATATCTTTTCATTTATATAGTATAAAGTTAGATATAAGTTAAAATCTAAGTCATAAATTGTATTTTGATTGTGCAATAATCTCAACTAAAATATTTTGCTGCACAACTATGTTTAAAATTCAATGTAAACAAAAGGTATAAAAAAAAAGAATAATAATAAATAAATAAATAAATATAATATAAATATTTTGTATTCGTATGTAAATAGCATTTATTTTGTTTCTTTTTCATTTTCATCATCGTGGCAGGAGATGTGAATGCCTGGAGTCACTGGTGGGGCAGCGTCTCCGAAAACCATCGCCGAGAAGAATACCATGCTTTCGCCACAGAGATGGATCTACACTTAATAAACACAGGTCACATACCAACTTTCGAGACATATATAGAGGAGGAAAGTTATTCAGGAGCTGTGTGGACGTGACTTTAATAAGTCAATCCTTACTCGGTAAAGCGGAGAACTGAAAAGTGGAAAGAAATCTAATAACATCGGACCATAATGCCATTACCTTCGCACTGCGCCTAGAGAGAGCACTAGAACCCCTAAAGGCAACGTGCCTTACACGCGCATATACAATACGAAGAAGGCAAAATGGTCGGATTTCACCACCAACTTCAAGGCCGCACTTGCTGAACACATTTCCACAGACCGAATCTTGACAGTCTCGAAGCCTGAGGAACTTTTTGAGGTGTTAAACATCTACACATCCATCATCCACGAAGTGTGAAAGAACGCGATACCAAAGACGAAGGTGTGGAAGGGCGATCCAAGGCCGCCCTGGTGGTCAACCACACTCAACCACTTGCAAAAGGACGTGTTACGGAAGAAACGCCGAATAAGAAACGCTGCACCCAGTAGAAGGCAATTCACAATAGACCAATACGTACTGGCCAAGGAATTATACCAACAAAGAGCGACCGAGGCAGCCACGCAAAGCTGGAAGGAATTCTGTACGTCGCAGGACCGCGAGAGCGTCTGGGACGGTCTCAACAGAGTCATCAGGAACACTTCCAAAAGACAAGAGGTTGTGCTCCTAAGGAATGTGGCGGGCGAAACACTATCGCCAGCACAATCTGCCGATCTCTTGGCAAAAACATTCTACCCTGAGGACTGTGTTGACACTGATACCGAATTGCAAAAGCGAGTCCGACACCTAACAGATGGCAGAACTCCAGCGGAGATAGGAGAACTATCGGAAGACGACCCTCCCTTCACAGATCCGGAACTGGAAATGGTTCTTTCCAGACAAAACTAAAAGAAGGCGCCGGGTCCTGACGGTCTGACATCCGACATATGCAGCGCGGCAATAAACTGCGACAGGGAGGTATTCATGGCGCTGACGAACAAATGTCTGGCGCTATCGTACTTCCTCAAGCTGTGGAAAATTGCCTACGTCTGCATCCTCCGAAAACCAGGTAAGGAAGACTACACTAACCCAAAGTCTTACCGCCCAATAGGACTTCTATCGATCTTGGGAAAGACGCTAGAAAAACTCCTAATGGGAAGATTGAAATGGCGCCTCCTACCTACTCTCTATACCAGCCAGTATGGATTTATGCCACAGAAGGGGACGGAAGACGCTCTCTATGACCTAGTCAATCACATCAGAAGCGAGATCAAAAAGAAAAATATAGTACTGATGATCTCATTGGACATAGAGGGCGCCTTCGACAATGCATGGTGGCCGGCAATCAAAAACCAACTGGCGCGAAAAAACTGTCCAAGGAACTTGTACAAACTAGTCATATCATACCTGCAGGACCGAAGAGTGACAGTAAACTACGCAAGGGAGAAAAGTGAGAGGGAAACCACGAAGGGCTGTGTCCAAGGATCTATCGGTGGACCGACCTTCTGGAATCTCATCATAGACTCTCTCTTGCGTAAGATGGAAACAATGAGAACATACTGCCACGCCTATGTGGATGATGTGGTTCTTGTCTTTTCTAGTCAGCAGACCAGCGAGTTGCAAAAGTCGGCTGAAAGCACCCTAGATGCCGTTCAGAAATGGGGTACGGAAAACAAACTACGCTTCGCAGCGCATAAAACCAATGCGATGCTAATGACCAAGAAGCTTAAGTTTGATACTCCGGTAATACACATGTCCGGCACTCAGCTGAACTTTGTAACGCAGATAAAACTGCTTTGACTCATAGTAGACTCCAAAATGACCTTCAACGAACATGTGTCTGCTTTCTGCAGAAAAGCAGCGGACATATATAAGCAGCTAGCATGCGCCACGAGGGTCACATGGGGTCTGAACGGTGAGATAATAAGAACCATATACGTGGCAATGATAGAGCCCATCGTTCTTTACGCAGCAAGTGCATGGTCCTCAGTAGCCGAGAAGTTGAAGATAAGAAATCAACTAGACTCGCTGCAAAGAGGCTTCGCCCAAAAAATCTGCAAGGCGTACAGAACGGTGTCTCTGACGTCGGCACTGGCTCTAGGCCTTCTCCCACTCGACCTTCGGATCCAGGAATCAGCGAACATGTACAAGTTCAAAAAAGGCCACCACGTCGGTCTCTTACCACCGGGACGCGAAATAGAGCGCAGAGTGGGGCCACTACACAATCCCCATCCACTCAAGACAACGGAGTATGTGCGCTTGGAGAACCTTAACCCACAATCCCTCAACGAACATTGTATAGACGGTCCCCTAATATTCACGGATGGCAGCAAGATTGAAGGAAAGGTAGGTGCTGCTTTATCGTGCTGGGACCAGGGCAGGGAAAAGAGATTCTCCACGTTTCGCCAGAGCCGCACAACACTGTCTTCCAAGCGGAAATGTATGCATTATATAGGGCCATAAAGATGGCGATAAAATCGAAGCAGAGCTCTACAAACATCCTAAGCGACTCAAGATCTTCACTAGACCTTCTCAGAGCCCCTTCGGTAATGCCCTTGAAATGAAGAAATACATACAGAGAATCCGAGAGGAAGGTAGGGATGTGCGGTTCTTCTGGTTGAGAACCCACGTTGGAACACCAGGTAACGAGAGGGCGGACGAATTGGCGAAAAAAGCAGCAACGACTAAAAAGACGTCACCAGACTATGATAAAGTACCGATCTCATATGTCAGAAGACGTCTGCGCGAGGACTCAGTCAACAAGTGGCAGGCCAGATACGACAACTCCCGGCCGGGTCTATACGACAACAACCGACCGGGTCAGTTACAAAAATCTTTCTACCGAACGTAAAAGAGGCGAACAAACTGGTAAGGAAGAACATACTCACGCCCACTGACACCCAAGTACTGACCGGTCACGGAGGATTCGCCGCCTACCTACATAGATTCCACCTAAAAGACAGTCTGTCGTGCATCTACGACCCACAATGTGAGGAAACGGCACTCCATGTAATCCTGGAATGACCGATATTTAGCCTCGAACGAATGACGCTGGAAAGTTACTTAAGACTTCAGCTGAACCAGCAGACACTCCACACCATCATGGAAAACGAGGCCGCCAGATCTCCTTTCCTCACTTTTGCAAGGAATGTTGCTGCAAAAGTCGCCAAAAGAAACAGCTCGCCCGCCTCGCACCAAGCACCACAAGAACAAACACCAGCACCAGTGCAATCGCCGCCGCCACCACCACCACCATCACCTCCACCACCGCCATCATCATCACCACAAACATCACCTTTACAAACTCAGCACACACCAATACCACCGACATCAACTCCCCAACTACCAACACCACCCGCTCCCACACCAATCACAGTTCTAAAAAATACACCAAAAATACTATTGGACTCATTAGGGCAGAAAGTCCGAGCCGTATCCAAGAAGGTACCTACATTACTCAGAAGAGGGCCTCAATCAATCTCACCAACACCATCCACCCAAGGCAGTTTCCTACAAATCATAGAGGATAGAGCTGCCGGCGGGGTGGCAGAACTACAAACGAGGAACATAGCCCTCTTCATGAGTGAACCAGAGGAACGGCTCGGCATATGTTTTTGTCGAGGCGAGGAGCCGGGAAATCTTGAAATGTCGCCGGGCCTTGCACTTCTCCTTAAAGGAAGCACAAACATAACGAGGATCAAGCGCAACACAATCAGTGCTTTAACAGTGTGCACGGGAGACGACCGACCATACCGCCTACTGCGTTTGCGAGATAAAGCAGTAGCAGTATTCGAAGGGGAGGGAAAGTCGCCATTCACACAGGTGAACTCGTTGCTTCTAATAAAAGGAGAAGAAGCAAGTGGAGGGACCCCCAGGTCCTGCCCCGAACCCAAGGGAGTTGCTGGTCCTCCTACTGGGCGCGTCCCCCGGGTGGCGGATAGGGGAAAACCACTCGCTCTTGCGGGCGAGTGGATCGGGAACTATTCCCGGCGCGGACCAAAACCAGCTAGGCATGGGCGTGCCTTTAGTGCAACATTATGCACACGGCCTAGGGGAGCATACCCCGACAGAAAAGCCCAGCTGTGGAACAGCCATTAATGAACATGATGATATCTCTGAAAACAACATTACCCCAGGAGGGTACCAGTCTCAACGAGGCTGGAGAATCCCTCCGTGCTACGGCACGCAGCCCCACCGAATCTGGGGGGGGGGGGGCAAGAAATATCATTGTGTTGACGGGGAGAGGCCCAAAAGGGGCGGAGTTGGCGTGGTGCCTGAGGAGGGCGGAGTTATTGTGGTGCCTGAGGAAGGTGTTGCATCTGAGAAGGGTACCGTTTTAATGGACACTTTGTCTGTGAGAGGTGGTAGTCCGGCATTAGGGCCGATAAATAAAGGCGTAACAATGAAGTAAGCGCAGGTGATAGTAGAACGGTTAGACCTGGCGGAAATATCGTCAATTGTCAGCGGAAGGTCAATGTCTACGTCATCTCGAGGCCGTTTCTGGGTGGCCTCGGACTCGGATGCGGAGAGTGGAATGTCTGTAGACCCACGGCACTCTGGGATGAGTGGTTCTCTTCGGAGAGATCGCAAAAGGCCCAGAAGCAGAAAAAGCCATTCTGGCTCGTCTGATGCAGAGGTGGATGACGAGAAGCCGAAGGCTAAATTGGCATCCACAAAACGGAGGTAGAGTCGTCCCAGCAGTACATTACCAAACATAAGTGGTACTGCAGAAAGACGATACGGATTTGACGCCAAAAGGGAGGAGCTTCGGCTTCGGGCCGAACAAGAGATGAAGAACATTGCTCTTGCTGTGCAGTCTAGAGCTAATTCTAGACTCGCAAATGCCTCTACCGAGCGCACGGCACAGCAAATGGAGGCCCCTTTGCTGCAAGACTTGCAACACCAAGTCTTGGATAACCTGGCTATTATAAACAGAGTCGCCAGCAGATCTGGCAACCTTAAGGGCACTTTCAGCACCGCGTCCGCTGGCTCCTGCCCCAGATGTAATGACCGATGGTTGGAACGTTGTGGTGCGAAAGGGCAAAAGGAAAGCAGCCGTAGCGCCAGCACAGCAGACCACGCAGAAGGCGAAAGAAAATAAGTCTCGTAAGCAGCCTAAGCTGCGGCTCCCTCGGTCGGCGGCGATAACACTGACACTGCAACCGGCCGCTGTAAGCAAAGAGCTGTCATACCGCGATGTCCTTACTCAGATCAAGCAGGGAATAAATCTAGAGGATCTGGATATAAAGGACTTGCGACTCAGAGTCGCCTCTACTGGTGCCAGGGTTCTGGAAATACCCGGCAGTAATAACAGGGACAAGGCGGATGCTCTTGCTCTACGTCTGCGTGGAGTTCTGGACTTTACCGACGTTTTGGTTGCGAGGCCGATGAAGTGTGCAGAGTTGCGTGTCAGTGGTCTAGATGACTCTGCAACTTTAGAGGAGGTGGCACAGGCTGTTAGCCGAGTGGGTGGGTGCGATGTCGAAGACATTAAGGTGGGAGAAATTTGACAAGACCGCAGTGGCCTAGGCGCAGCGTGGGTCCGTTGCCCTGTAATGGCAGCTAAAAAGATCGGTGGGTCTCGACTCTTGGTGGGGTTTGTTTCGGCTCGAGTGCAACTGCTGCAACCCTGAACGCAGCGTTGTTTCCGCTGCCATGATGTCGGCCACATGGCAGCGAAGTGCAGCATCACAGTAGATAGGAGTCAGCAGTGTTTTAGGTGCGGCCAAACCGGGCACAAACAGCATCAGTGCTCGGTAGCACCACACTGTCCAGTCTGCGAGGCAGCAGAGATGCCCGCAGACCATACAGTTGGGAGCGCTGCATGCGCAAAAGCGAGCTCCACTAGAAAAAGAAGGAGTCGCATACAGGGGGAGAAAAGGCAGTCAGAGGCCAAATCAAATGATCCAGTCAGGTCAGAGAGGGTGCAACACATGGAAATCAAATAATGGCTCTCCGTGTGTTGCAGGCGAACATAAACCACTGTGCCAGAGCCCAAGACTTATTGGTCCAAAGCCTGGCGCAGTGGTCGATACATTTGGCGGTTGTTGCGGAGTCATACAGCGTTCCCGCCAGGAACAACTGGGTCGTCGACAACACCGGGGTGGTTGCTCTTATCACCCAGGTGGCTGCGGGCTCCCCGCCTTTCTCACGAGTCGAGAAAGGTACGGGATGCGTTGCGGCACTTGTCGGCGTCTACTTTTCCCCCAATCGAACTCTAGCAGAGTTCGAGAGTTCCTTATCCGACTGGGGGAATTAGTAGAGCGACTTCGTCCGGCGGAGGTTCTGGTCGCAGAAGACCTCAACGCCAAATCAAGCGTGTGGGGCTCCGAAACGACGGAGGTGCGTGGTGTGACATTGTCGGAGTGGGTGATTGCCACCGGTTTGTCAGTCCTCAACCGGGGGACGACCAACACGTGTGTGCGAAGACTGGGCGGGTCTATCGTGGACGTGTCGTTCGCGAGCCCGGTCCTAGCACGCCGTGTTCGGGGTTGGCGAGTGCTGGAAGATGTGGAGACTCTCTCGGACCACCTCTACATCCTGTACGAGATCTCCACACATCCAGCGGAGCCGCCAACACCCAGTCCGATCTCGCGAGAGTACGGACCGCGGTGGCAATTGAGTCGTCTCGACAGGCAGTTGTTGGAGGAGGCCGCGATAGTGGAAGCCTGGCTGCCCCAGAGCTTGGCGTCTGCAGAAGACGCTGCCACCTGGGCGCAGAGGGCGATGACGCGTATATGTGACGCGTCAATGCCCCGTTCCAGGCGTCGTCCGCAGCGGCGACAGGTGTACTGAAGAAGAAGACGGAAGACCGTTTGTACCGCGTCTATGTGGAGGCGAGAACGCAGCTGCAGGAAGAAATCGGTCGTGTAAAGGGTGAATCGCACGACCAGATGATTGCGGGAATAGACCAAGACCCGTACGGCACGCCTTACCGAATGGTGCTCGGTAAGCTACGGGCTTGGGCTCCCCCTTTGATGCAGACACTCCGACCGGACGTTCTCCGAGGAGTGCTATCGTCACTGTTCCCACAGCGGGCCAATTTTACACCGCCAACTATGGCCCGCCCTGCAGCGCGTGAGGAAGAAGAGGACAAGGAAGAGGCCTTGAGAAGGGCCTTTTGGTTGGCCCATGAGAAGGGCCTTTGGGAAGAAAACGCCCGGAGGCATCCCTCAATGGCAACCTAAAAAAAAACCGCCATAAAGGAGACGGTTATAGGGAATCTCTGAAGACTTTATGTGATAATCCTCAAAGTAAACGAAGACAGGCTCCTCCAAAGGGCTCGAGTACACCAACTTGTTGCAAGGATCGAAGGGTGTTTCAACAAGGAGTTGGTGGAAGAAATTAAGAAACAAAGAGAGATGGCAAGGGAAACGAGGGAAGATATACGGAAAATGAGAGAGGACATGGGAAAGCTGGAATTGGAATTAAAGAGAAAGGAGGAAAGGAAGGTAAAACAGAAACCGACAAGTATGCCGAAAAAGCAGCCAGGAACTGCAACTCCCGTGCCAACCAGAGGCCCGGCGGTCCACCCAATCCACACTATAGTAGTGTCGTCGGAGGATATAAAGGACAGCAGTGAAAACGTCATCACTAAGATCCGTACAGCAGTCCAAGTGAGGACGACGGGAATTAGAGTGGACCGCGTTAGGAAAGTCCGGGACCAAAAGGTCGTCATAGGGTGCGCAAGTAAGGGGGAGCTGGAAAAAGTTAAGGACAAACTTAAAATTGAACAGCCAAGACTTAGGATAGAGCCAAAACAGAATAAGGACCCTCTTGTAATAATAAAAAATGTATTAAATTACAACACTGACGAGGACGTCTTAACCGCTCTGAGGATACAAAACGCACACCTGTTTGGGCACATAAAGAACGAGGAGTACAGGGCAAGCATAAAGTATAAAAGGCGTGCCAGGAATCACATGGAGAGCCACGTGGTCCTTCAAGTATCGCCTAGCGTATGGCAGGCATTGACTGTGGCGGGGAAATTGCACATAGACTTACAATGAGTCGTTGTACAGGATCAATCCCCCCTAATCCAATGCTCTCGATGCCTGGGATACGGCCACGATAGGAAACTATACACGGAAACGGCCGACTTATGCAGCCACTGTGAAGGACCCCACCTCAGAGCGGAGTGTCCAACAAGGCTGACCGGAGGCTCGCCCACGTGCCATAACTGCGCGTTGGCAAAACTGGATAGGTCGGAGCACAATAGCTTTGACGAGGCCTGTCCAGTAAGACAAAAATGGGACAGACTGGCGAGAGCGGCAGTAGCATACTGCTAAGGTTGTCCCAAGCCCCCCAGAGACAAACCACCTAAGAGTACGCGATCTGTCTGCTTCCCAAGGAAAAACGTACAAAGTGCTACAGGCAAACCTCCAGAGAAGCAAGCTGGCCTTGCAGGAGTTTATACTCGAAGCGGCTAAGAGGAAGGCGGCTTTTTGGAATCATCCAGGAGCCATACGTCGGTGCTGAGGGTTGCGTAAAACCAGGACCAGGGTACAGGACAGTACAAAAGACATCCAATCGTACAAAACCAGTGAAAAGCGCGATCGTGATATTGGACGACAATCTAGAAATTATTGAAAACCGGGCATTCACGACCGAGAATATAACTGTGGCAACCCTCAGGACGGACTCGTGGGAGATAGCGATTATCTCTGTGTCCCTGGAGTTAGAACCCTACATAACACATTTAAAAAAAAGATTAAATACTACCTTGGAACAGCTGACATCAACCTGGGCGGAGACGTAAATTCTTGGAGTACATGGTGGGGTAGCTAGAGAGAGGACTATCGCGGTGAAATGTTGGCCGGAGCATTTGATGAAATGGGTCTTGAAATTCTCAATGAAGGCGATAAACCGACCTTCTTCGTGGCCACTCAGCATGGTATAAGGAAGAGTGTGGTGGACGTCACTACGTGCTCGAGGAGACTTTTAGGTTCCATTCAGGAAGGGTTAACGAGCTCGGATCACAATACGCTCACTTTCAACATAGTTCTAAAAAAAAACCTATAACTGACAGACTGATAAAAAACAACTAGAAAATATAATACAAAAAAAAACGCGGATTGGCAAACTTTTAAGAGATGAATTAAATATAAACTTGTTAAATAATGAACTAAATTCAAAACTAAATAATATACAGGATAAAGAAAATTTGGAAAAATTTGTAAAAATCTATATAGTCAATAGAGTTAGCATGCCAGAAATCAATGTCTCCTAAGGTCTTCAGAACTATGATGAAGGTGCCCTGGTGAGACGAAAACCTGGAACGACTGAAAGGAGATGAGAATGAGATATGAAAACCAAAAAGAGAAGGGTTTCAGTCCCCCGTAGGAAACCGTATGTAGTGCAGGAGTACCTCGAAGCTAAAGAGAGGTATGAGCTAGAGGCTACGGTTTCCCAAGTGAACAGCTGGAAAAATTTTTGTCAGAATCAAGACCGGGAAACCATGTGGGATGGAATATATAGGATAATAAGACACACTCAACCAAGGCACGAAGATCAGCCCTTAGTTAAAAATCAAGTACACCTTTCCCCATATGAGTCAGCTGAGCTGTTGGCAAAGACCTTCTTCCCCAAGATAACGAGGACGAGGACAACGACCACCATAAAACCGTCAGAGACATGGCTGAAAATATTAATGCCACAACTTCAACAGAAAAAGACTAAGACCCCCCTTTACACTAGAAGAATTAAGCTATGCCCTAAGAAAATCGAATCCCAAGAAGGCACCTGGTGGAGATGGATTCACCGCTGACATCTGTCGACAGGCTGTGGGGCCAGATCCGGAGCTGTTCCTGTCGCTTCTGAATAAGTGTCTAGAGCTCTCATGTTTTCCTGAGCCTTGGAAAAAGGCAGCAGTCGTCGTTCTGCGGAAACCCGGGTACGCTCAACTGAAATCGTACAGGTCAATAGGCCTGCTATCGGTTTTGGGTAAGGTTCTGGAGAGGATGATGGTTCGCCGGATACGGTGGCACATTCTTCCGAAGGCCAGGCGGCAGTACGGTTTTGTCCCGCAGCGCAGTACCTAGGACGCCCTGTATGACCTGGTGGATTATCTCAGGGACAGTTTAAACAAAAAACTGTTAAACCTGGTAATCTCGCTGGACATAGAGGGCGCCCTCGATGGTGCGTGGTGGCCTGCCATAAAGTGCCAGCTGGCTAAAAAGGGGTGTCCGGTCAACACAAGAAGATTGGTGGACAGTTATCTCAAAGAAAGGGAAGTGATGGTCCGATACGCTGACGACGAGCACACCCTAACGACAACCAAAGGGTGTATCCAGGGATCAATCGCGGGACCAACTTTTTGGAATTTGCTCCTGGGCCCACTCTTAGACGAAATTGAGCTTTAGACGTGCTGTCCAGGCTTTTGCTGACGACATTGTCCTGGTGGTTTCTGGGGATACCGGAACCCAAATTACAAAAACAGCTCAGCAAGTACTCTCCCGCGTCCCCGAGTGGGGTGTACAAAGCAAACTTAAGTTTGCCCTCCACAAGACTTACGCCATGATTGTGATGCGGAAACTAAAATACGATACCCCACAGGTGCACATGGGAGGTACTCCAATTAAATTAGTCTCAGAAGTAAAAATATTAGGCCTTATAATAGATCAAAAGTTAACATTTAATAATCACGTAAAATCAATTTGTCAAAAAGCATTGAACATATACAAAATTTTGGGGGCACACAAATGGGGGCTGAGTGCGAAGATCATCATAAAGTTAAGCCAATAGTTCTCTACGCGGCCAGCGTGTGGTCTCGGAGGTGGAAAAGATCGGAACTCGCAAGTGCCTGGACACCGTTCAGGGAGGCTTTGCCCGGAAGATTATTAAATCTTATAGGACAGTGTCTCTGAACGCTGCTCTGGCGCTGAGCGGGCTGATCCCCCTTGATCTGAAGGTACGCGAGGCTGCGAGAGTCTATGAGGCCAAGTGCGGCAAGCTGCGAGACTTTCTCCACGGAAGAACAGTGGAGGAAAGGATTCACTTTGGCCAGAAGTCCCATCCGTCGGAGGAGTTCGGGATGGGATTTGAGGACCTTGAACCGGAAAATATGAGTAAGCATGGCCTAAGGGGCATGCTAATTTACACGGATGGTAGCAAGATTGGTGGTGGGGTAGGAGCGGTACTATCGTGCTGGAGAGGTGAAGCCAAAGTGCTGGCCAGAAAGTACGTTTTATCGTCTTTCTGTACGGTATTTCAGGCGGAACTCTTCGTGCTCTACCAGGCCACCAAGATAGCGTTAGAATCCTCGGAGCGATCGGTATGCATCCTGAGAGATTCCAGATCGGCTCTCGAGTTGCTGAGGGACCAGGATGCGTTTGGCCCATCGTATTTTTCTTGAAAGAAAATGTAAAAAGAGCGACTAAAGAGGGCATTAATGTCAAACTCTCCTGGGTGAAGGCGCATGTGGGGATCCCCGGCAACGAGAGGGCGGACGAACTGGCCAAAAGTGCGGCCTAAAACAAAAAAGGCACCGGACTACGAAGAGGGTCCCATCTCTTATATAAAGAGAATGGTAAGAGTAGACACGGTCGAGGAGTGGGACAGGAGATATTCAATTACGGACAGGGGCAAAACAACAAAGACCTTTTTCCCAACGGCTAGTGCAGCCCATAAAATCACAAAACACATAAAATTAACACCAATACCAGTACAAACATTTACAGGTCACGGGGGATATGGAGAGTATCTGGCCAGGTTTAAATTAAAAGTTACCGCCCAGTGCGAGTGCGATCCCGAGAAGGACCAAACCCTCCTCACCTCCTCACTGACTGCCCAATACTCTCCAGAGCCCGCTTGGAAACGGAAAATAAGATAAACAAAAATATAACAATAATAACCATTCCGGAAATCATGAACAATAAGCATAACAGAACGTACTTCACAGAATTTTGGAACTATGTGACTACAGTAACTAGGATAAAAAATGGAAGCAACCAGGTTTAATAAAAATAATAATAAAAAAAAAGCCTGTTGCCGCGTAGTAATAATGAAAATAAAATAAGAAAGATTTTGTTGTGACTATAACTTGCAAGTTATAGTCCTCAACGATAGTTAATATATTAGAGTAGGTCCCCTAGTTTTAGATATGATGAAGATGTTCTGTAGTACATAATAAGCAATTAAGAATTAAATATAAGTTTTTAAAATAATATAAATACCTCAGTAAAACCTCTGCCACCTACCTGCTTCAATTTCATAGAAAATAAAATAAAAATAGTAATGTATAAATAAAAAAAACATGAATAAATGTGTTACATATGTAAGAAAGAATAGTTAACAGATATAAGTTGTAAATTCTGGGCAAACTTGTAAGTGATCCCTAGACAATAATATTAATAAGTAAAAAATAAAAAGGATAAAAAAGTAAAGTGTCCGGTCACGCCGGAGGAAAAGAAAAACAAAAAAAGAACACCTAACCTAACCCCCCCCAGTACGCTCTATACAGCCACACGCACAACACTAGCTCCGCGTTAAAAACCACTAAACATCGCGTTTTTTGAGCTAGGCGTCTAAAGTTGTTGCGAAGTGACAGACAACCGTGCAATTCACCAGGATTATCGTTTGTGGCGACTTCCACCTCCAGGTGAAAGAGCACCAGACCTTAAGACTTAGAACAGAATATCTTCGCTAGATCAGCTACGTGGAAAATTCCGTTATTATCTTCACCTCCGGCTCGAAAAGACAAATCCAGCGACATATCATTATTTAAAGATCTAAAAACCACGCGGTCACAACCACGCGCTCTGTAAAAGTTATGCACGAAATTTAGGCTAAGTACAACATAACCACGAGGCGTGATCATTTTTACGTCAAGCGTGACGTCAAGACTTACCTGAAGACTCCGAAGCCGGCCGAGGACCTGTCGACCGAAGCACTAGTGCAGGGAGACTCCGAGCTGAACATAAAACCAAAGATACTCCGAGACTTTCCTTTACGACCTACCCCTATAGCGGCTCATTCGAATCGCTAAAACGAACCCCCCCCCCACTACCACCCTCCAAATAATTCCCCTTAATTCACCCCCCCCCCCTCTAAAATCAACCCTCACCCCCCTGCCCATAATTCGTCACCACTGTTAACACAAGCTCGTCAAACGAGTATCGACTTGGCGAATAAACCCCAATCCTATTAAACTACCCTTACCTTAGGCACCCCTGCTCATAAATCTTCATCCCCTTACCCCGTCAGGCCATTTTAGACCCCCCCCCCATAATCCCATTTTTATTTTATCTCTACAAGGGCACATAATCAGTCCCTGACGAGCAAGAGACCAGCTGAAACAACCCCCTGTACAGCTGGAACACAACCAAAACCGTCACCCGAACCACGGTCACCCTCAGAGGCTGTCTCGGAGCTCCAGGGCCAGGATTTTGAACATCTAGAGACCTCCTCACTGGGCTCCGAAATATCAGCGTGCAACAGGAGAGTCAGCATGTTGTACTCTTCACCAAGGAAAGGCACGGGAGTAGAGATGGACCTAGCCACCAGAGTAGCAAACGAAACGCTGCAAAAAGGTAAGGACGCATTGGAGGCCGCGGGGAATATGAAGCGGGAATGTAAGATGACCGCCCACGAATCCCTGCAAACCCTCTACGAGATCGTGCTGTCCTTGTCAGACTCCAGAGCTAGGCACAAGTTTAACCTGGAAAAGGAGCGATCCCGCCACGCACAAGAGTTGGTGCGAGTGGAGAGAGCCCATACCAGGGAACTTCAAAGCCTAAAGGTGGCCCTGTCGGAGGAACTAAAACAGGCCAGGGACGACATTGCTGGTACTCTGAAGGAGTCCCAGGGAATTCGTAGCTGGCTTGGATATGAAACCGAGGAACCCTTCAGGGCCATAAAAGAGATTCACAAGGCGCAGCACAGCGTAGGGAACAACCTCAAGCAGGAGGTGACGTCACTGAAGAGCGAGATAAAGAAAGCAGAAGAAAACCCTCGCTGGAGCTCGATCGAAGCCGACCTTAAAAAACTTAGTGCCAGTATAGCAGGCCTAAATGGCCAACTGGACACACTACACAAGGAGGTTTCTAAAAAGAATGAGCAAACGGAGACGTCATCCACACCCCACCTCCCTGTCCAAACCCAGCACATCCCCTTGGAAATAATAACGGAAAACTTAACCACAATTAACACAAAATTAGACACACTACTCACGCAAAGGGACACAGCCGCCAGTACAACACACCCCACTCCGGTGGAATCAAACCTGGAACCAAAGCTCTCACAAATGACCGAGTGCCTCGAGAATATGCAATCGGAGATGCGTACGCTGAGGGAGGCGAATGCTCGCCCGACATCTCCATATAAACCAAACCTGGAGACGGAATTAGCGGTGGAAGAGGTCAAACAGACCTTAAAAACAATTAAGCAGGGCGTCACCGAGCTGAGCATGGTGGAGAAACCCGTACAGGGTCCAACCACCTACTCCCAGGTGGCGGCGAAACCGAAACCCCTGCAAAGGCCCAACCACACGCTTATTATTGCCTCCAAGGACCCAACGCAGACGAGTGACCAGGTCATACAGAAGGTGAGGACCGCCCTTGACTTCAAAAACACCGGGGCCAAAGTGGACCGCGTCCGCAAGGCCAAAAATCAGAAGATTGTCCTCAGTTGCGCAAGCAAAGAGGACCTAAACCTGATAAAGGGCAAGGTCCGGTCAAACAACAACCTAACAATCAGCGAACCCAAAAGCCAAAACCCACTTCTATGCGTTAGAGGGGTAATGTCGTGCTTCAGCAACGAAGAGATCGTGGAGAATATCTGTTCCCAGAACAAGCATCTTCTGCGCAACGTGGCTGAGGCACAGGCAGTCATAAGAGTTCGCTACCGTAAGCGAGCTCGGAACCCCCATGAATGTCACCCCGTCCTCGAAGTGTCTCCAGACATCTGGAAAGACCTCATGCAGGCCGAGAAAGTCCACGTGGGTTTCAGCCGATGCCATGTTGAGGACCAGTCTCCTCTGGTGCAGTGCTCTAGGTGCCTAGGTTACGGACACACCAAGGCACTGTGCAAAGCAGAGCGGGATACCTGCAGCTACTGCACCAGCAATGAACACATTGGCAGGAGCTGCCCGAAAAGGGCCAAGGCAGAACCACCCACCTGCATCAACTGCGTGAGGACACACCGAGAGGGCACCGACCTGGTACACACCGCATACAGCGACAATTGCCAGGAACGCAAGAAGTGGGACAACATAGCCAGGTCTCGGGTATCATACTGCTGAAGACAAAGAGGGAATCCAAGGGACAAACGCCACTCAGTACACGGAGGGAGCCGCCAGCAGAATCTTGTTTATACAAGCCAACCTGCAGCGCTCGAAAATCGCAACAGCTGAGCTGTACCAGACGGCACGGGACAAGGGCATATCCATCGCGCTAGTCCAAGAACCCTATATCGGGAGGACCGGCGTAATGAAACACCACCCAGGCACACAAGTCATACAGTGCACCCTTGATCGACAGAAACCCGTAAAGGCCGCTATAATCGTCTTCGCGTGACGAGGACTTGGGATGGTTCACAATACATGACCCGCAGATTGTAACGAGAACATAGCGGTCTGGTCTTGGTAAAAGCGGGCCAGCTGAGGTAGGTATAGCCTCCGTGTACTTGGGGCGACCAAGCTCTCCAACCTACCTCCCAATGTCAAGGCAGATATGCCAGAATTAAAGACTTCTAACCTTATGAATGCCGCGACGTAAATGCGTGGAGCCATGGTGGGGAAAGCCCAGCGCGGCAGACCACCGGGATCAGACTACCACCGCTCTTTCTCCCGGAGAGGATGGATTCCAATCATTCAACACGGGCGAAAGTTCCTACTTCGAGGAACTACAGAGGCGGAAGACCTACACAAGCATAGTCGCGTAGATACCGCCTCTCCAGCCGGTTTTTCCCCTAATCGACAGACACGTGGAAACATGGACAGTGGATCGGTATAAACTAATTAACAGCGGACCCACAATGCCATACATTCTCACTAAGCCTGGAGAAACACTGACACCCTCAGGCAATCTCCACGCGTAAGTACAACACAAAGAGGCAATTGGTAGATTCTCCACTGCTTCAGGACCAGTCTTGTCGCTCAAAACATCACAAGGGACAGGTAGTGGGTCTAACTAGCCCGGACGATTGGAAGCTTATCCCACCTACACGGAGGCATATCCAGAGGTAGTGCGGAAACGCGACCCCGGGTATTTGGGCGCGTGGAAGGGCAGATCCCCAGACCACCCTGGTGGTCGACGTCCTCGAACACCTGAACGGACGTACTGCCGTGAAAAAACGCAGAATCCGGAAACTGTCTTGTTTGCTCCCTCTCGCAGGCAATACGCACTACAAGATATCTAAAGCAAAGGTGACCCCCATACCACCTTAGGCAAAGTGAGGCGGCAACTCTTAGGCTGGAAGGAGTTCTGCTGAAACAGAAACAGAAGAGAGCAGGTGGGAACGGTGTTACAGAGTAATCAGGACATCCACCAGAAGGGAGAATGATATGCTTCGACGGAACGAAGTGCGGAACACTTCACTAAGACCAATCGGCGGAATTGGAATTGTTAGCCAAGACCTTCTACCCGGAGACTCTGCGGGACACCGAAAGGACCACAACAAACAGGTCAGACTTCTCACAGAGGGTTGTACCCTTTTTGACCCCGGATGCAGAATGCAAGACTGTCGAGCGGACGGAAACCTGTCACCTTTTACTACAGCGGAGGTTGGATATGGTTTCACTGTGTTTGTTTTTGTACCCAACGACAAGCCCTGGTCTGATGGGTTGACGTCGACATCTGCACGGCCGCGATAGGCTGTGAAAGGGAGATGTTCCTGGCGAATAAGCCAAAATAATGCTTATCTTGATTTTAAACGCCCACTTCCCCAAAACAGTGGAAAGTGGCCCATGTCTGCATCTTAAGGAAACGGGGACAAGAGACTACACACACCCAACGTCTACAGGCCAATAGGCCTGTTGTCGGTAATGGGGGAAAATTGTCGAGAAAACTTCCTTCGGCCGACTTCAGTGGCACATTCTTCCCACACTTCATCCTCCCAATATGGGTTCAGCCTCAGCGCAGGCACAGAGGACGCCCTCTCGATCTAGTCAAAACATATACGGTCTGAAGTGCGAGCCAAAAAACTCGTACTTCTGGTAGCACGACCATAGAGGGGAGCCTTCTGTGATAAACAATGCCTGGTTGGCCTTCACTAAAGAAGCAGTCCTCCAAAGAAATGCCCGAGAACCTGTACAAGCTGTGACTCCTACTTGAGATCGAAGGGTAAAAGTTAACTACGCCAGAGCGTCCAGTGAGAAAGGACAACAAAAGGCTGCGTGCAGGGATCCATTGGTGGACCAACATTTTGCAACCTCCTATGGACTCACTGCCCAGGAATGGCTCCTAGGAGCCATTGTAAGGGCATTGCGATTGAGTGGTTATGGTTATTTTACAGCACACACAAAACCAGTAACACTGAGGCAACAGCAAACATTTATACTTAATACCGCGTGCCATTATTGGGGGATCAGCAAACAAACTTCGCTTCGCAGCGCCACAAAAACAAATGCGATGCTGCTGACAAAGAAGCTGGAAGTTCGAATTCCAATCATATACAATGACAGGCCTGCGCCTGGTTTAAACCTTTTATTGTAGAGGAAATTTAAAAACTACTAGGACTTACAATAGCACTCGAGCTCCACCCTTCAACGGGCACGTGTCTGCAACATGCGCAAGGCTGCAGACATATATAAACAACTTGCGTGCGCGGCAAGGGGTGACGCCGCCGGGGTCGGAATGCTGAAATAGTCAGGACCCTATACTTGGCGGGGATAGATGCCAATAGTACTGTACGCACCCGCGAGTGCCTGGTCTCTTCCAGCGCCCAGAGAGTTGTCTATACGCAGACATTAACTCGCTGCAAGAGGCTTTGTGCAAAAGATCTGCAAAGCGTCAGGACTGTGGCTCTGACATCGGCACTCGCCAATCCGGGCAGATCCCCCTCGACTTCGGGTACAGGCGGAGCTTTACCGCTGTCACGGTATCAAAATTTCGGGGCACCTATCTGACCACTGCCACCGGCAGAGAGACGAAGCGCAGATTGGAACCCCTAGAAAATCCCACCCCTCATCACTAATCCACACCTAATACAAGAGCTCATGGACAACCTAGATTCAATGTGAATTACCCTACCCCCCGAAGCACACCATATTCCGGCCCCAAATTTACACGACGGCAGCAAAATAGAGGAGAAAGTTGATCTTGCCGGACAAAATGGGGCACCGAGGGCAGGGAAATAAGGCAATCCACCTTCCGCCTGCGATCGTTAATACGGTATCCAGTCGGAGCTGTACGCTCTGTTCAGGGCACTGAAAATGGTGCCGAATCAAAGGTAGTTCATTTTGCAAACATCATGAGCGACTCCCAGATTTCGCTCGACTTTGCTCAAGGCCTTAGCAACTCAACCACTGGCTCTAAAAATAAAAGGGTACTCCGTAAAATAGAGAAAGCAACAAAACAATAAACCTATATGGTGAGGGGGCCCATGTCGGCACCCATGGGAAAGAGGGTGAGAGATGATGAGCTAGCGAAAAGGCAGCGCTAACACAAAAGACGGGCCGCGTGATACGACAGAGTTCCCAATAGTTACATCAAAAGGAAGATTTCGACAGGACGCTTCATAAAGTGGGCAGCGGCAGCTACGAAGCCCTCCACCAAAGGCCGCGGTACAAAGGTACTTCTTGCCGGACGTCTCATCCGCAAGAGGCATCCTCCCACATCGAGACAACACCCATGACGATGTCAAGATCCTGGACCGGCCACGGGCGGTTCGCGAGTACATGCACCGTCTTAAATTACAAGGAAGCCCTCCGCGTCTGCGACCCAGATTGCGATGAAACATATGGCATATAATCTTGAATGCCTATTAAGTTATCTGGTCTCGACAGACATACGCGGAAAGCAAACTACATGATAAGTCCCTGAGCCAGCAATCCGTAAACACAATCCTTAGACAAACGAGCCACCAGAACACCATTCTGCGAGGTTTGCACGCAACGCGTCGACAAATAGCTGCCAGAGATAACTTAGGCTCAATTGTAATAGCCTCTTCCACACCACCGCCGACCCATTTTTTTTCCCACACACACATCACCTGTCACCTCAACCTCAGCCACACAACAACTCCCCGCACTAACTCAAACACTCACACACCCAGCAATAACAACTCACAGTAGCCAGCTTCCCCTCACAAGCAAATAACCTCCCAAGGAATAATGCAATACCGCCATCTCGCTCCTAACCGCCATCTCCACCGGAAAGAATCCGCACCTCTCATCACCGAGGCACAGTTCCACCACATGGGCACAGCGTGACAGAACCGCTCAGTGCGATCGCAGACCAGAGCGGTTTATGTGGGGACGCCGAATAAGTCCGCGGTAGTTAGCCCTCTTTATGCTGAGGGTGCGAACGGAAAGGTGGGCCAAGCATTAGCAAGCCAGCCGGCCGGACAAATTACACAATTACGCGGGGATCGCCTCACTGAAAACAAAAACACGAGAGCAACTGAGTTGTTGATGCCGCAAAAAGACTTAACGCCTATGACCCTGTGCGGGGGAGAGCGAACGCCCTACCGAATACTGCAATACGCAACAAAGCTGAGTGCACTGCTCGACCCGGGGGCGGAAAACTTCGCCTTCGCGCAGGCAAAACTCGTTGCTCCAGGACAAAGCCAGCGAGACCGCAACCCCGTGGGAGACTCAGGAGGATCCTAAGCCCGTGGGACGCCATGAGACTGGGGCCAGAAAGAGGGCAGGGCGTGGTCGAACAACTATGGTTGCTACGCGGCTCCGAGAGCCTGAAATCATAGTATACGAGACAGAGGGGAGAAACCGCAGCTTTTGAAAGCAAGGTCCAAATCCATCTCCTATCACCAAAGCAGACCCCACTCCACGGTCCCCGGCCTAGTGGTTCCGAGCGGCTGCAAAGGAGACTGGAGGCCCGGAGTAAGACATCACCGAAAAAGACCAAGCAACGAGTGAGCAAAAAAGCGACGTAGAGTCAGTCGATGGCACTGGCGAAGGCATCGTCAAGATAATCGCGCCAAAGTAAAGTCCCCCACTCAGGGAACGGCGGTCCTCATCTGGCAAATCAACCAGGGGGGAAAGAAAGGCGGTTTTATATAAAAGCCCTCCTGGAACCCAAAGCAGTGGGACCATGGCGAAACAAAGTGTGGGAACGCTGAAACCCAGAAGAGGAAAAGTTATCGTCCTCCGCCGGATCTAAGACCAGCCACCCCCCCACAGACCCCGCCATAAACGACTATCGCGTTCCGGGCTATTTTTAAGGGCGACCCTTAGAAGTCAACCAAGTTCATAGTTACCTGAAAGATAGTCTTGATAGACCATACCAGGAGAGGGTGGTAACACAAAGCCCTGGATGGGGGAACTCGCTGAGGCAAGAGAAGCGGGCCATCTACGATAATGCCCATTTGTTTTACCAGGTGATCAGTTCGGCAAAATGACTGGCAAGTACTGGCCGCTTACAACTACACAAATGGCTCGGGGATGGACGGAAGAATCGAGCGAGGGCAGGAAGAAAAAGCTGTTCAACAAACCTCAAGCGATCCAATAGTGGTCGTGGCGAGGTGTGCACTAGGGTGATGATGGGACGACCGGATGCTTGAGAGGCAAAAAGAAATCATCTCAGGCGGTCGGGTCGGGCGCAGCCGGGCCCACTGGACACTGCCAAAATTGGATTGGATAATGGGTGCTGGCTGCGCAAGACGACTCATATCCTCGGCAACCTCTCGAGAGGGAGAGTAGTAGTCGACACGACAGTTGAGGCGGCAAAAGACCTTAAAGAAAAGACTACACGCACCGCTTCGGAAGCGAGGGTTTAAAAAACAAAGGTGCTACTATGGCTCTCCGTTTTGGGTAACGGATTTCCCCGAGGGCAGCGTCATAACGGACTAACGATGACGGAAGCCCCATGGAACCACTCGGGGCCCATCGTAATGGCGCCAAGCTGTCGGGGGGCGGGCGCGGTCACCCGAATGGGGAACGCAAACCAGTGCCTACATCGACAGGGAGCATCTCTGTTCGATGTGATCGGTACTGCCGACCAAACCTTTAACAAACATCACAGAGTGAGCGGTCTTGCAGCACAGGAGTCCCATAGCGTCGCCTATGCCATCGCCTTGTGAGTCTACGTTATCCCAACAAATTATACTCCGCAAGCTCCGTATCCGCTCCCTAAAAAATGGAGAAGTTCCGGCTCGCAAAACCAAAGGACGATGAAGGAACCCTATACTGGCCCACACACGGAAGATAAAAGGTCCGGTGGGACAGGGATATGGCTCCGGAGAACGGTCGCGGAGTCTGACAATCATTGCGGCGCAATGGACAAAACATACGAAAAACGTTCATCATCGTTGCGCCGGGGAGCGAAATTCCGGGTTCACGACAGATCCCCCACGCGGTCGTGGCGGTACCAGGCACAAAAAGTAAACTGTGGTACTATTCAGATGATCGTGGCGATGCTGTCGCGACCGTTATCGCCGATCGGCGGGAGTCAACATAACAGAGAGAGAGTGGAGCACGCTCAAAGTCGCATCCACATGCGCGACTCATTGGCACCGGGCTCTGCTCTAACTCTAAAAAACATAGTTAGTAAAGATGCTTATAGCTTGCTAGCCTGAATTGTAGTAGTTGTCTTGTATGTGGAACCGCCAGCAAAAATTGTAAACTGTAAGTCGAATGAATGTTACCGTACTACGTAAATCTGAATTAACTATCTAAGAAAAAACAAATATAAATAAATAAATAAATAAACAATAAAAAAAAAAAAAGAAAAAAAAAATTATAATAACATCAATAAGAATATACCATAATTTTGGATACACCATAACTTTAAGACAAATAGTTTAAGTAGAATAAGAATAGTATAATAAATTTAGCAAACCAAATATGGCACATGTATGGGGATAAAATCATTGAAATATATATAAAGATACATATGTATGTAACTAACACCATAAGTAAATAATATAATATTAAACTAAATATAGGACTCACGTTCTTAGCATAAGTTCAACCACAATATATATGTAACCTCTTGAGTATTGTTACGCTCTGTTAATAACAAATAAAATAAAAAGCAAAAAAGGGAACGCAAAGTGTGGAACTAGTTTCATTTATAAAAAAAAAAAAAACCTAACCTAACAATCAATCATCGAAACAACATTAGCTCTACGAAAAAAAAAAAAAAAAACCATCTCCCCCACCCGTCCAGGAAACACCGAAAGAGCTCGTAGAAATCAAAAATATGATAAAAACCATTCAAGAAAAGCCCGTTCACCAATAACCAACCATCTCGACTTTCGGAGACAAAGAGCTGAAAGACAACCTCCTTCTAATAACGGGAACACTGGAAATGGTATCGACAGCCAGCGACATCAAATCCATAAGAAAAAAAAAAAAAAAGAAAAAAAACTAGACGAACCCACTGTTCCAACTAGGTCAATCCAGCAAGAAATAGATGCAGCGGAAGGCAAAACTGCAAACCTGGAAAGAAGACCGGCCAAAACTACATATGCCAAAGCAGCTGCCACGCCAGCCAAACCCCAGCCGAGGCCAAACCATACTCTTATAGTATCATCAAGCGATCCCAACAACACCGGTGATACTATAATAAAGAGGATAGTGGCAGCCATTGACGCTAAGAGGACCGGGGCTAGAGTAGACAGAGTGCGCAAAGCCCGAAACCAAAAGGTAGTGCTCAGCTGTCACTCCAAGGAAGACCTAAAGCTGGTGCAGGACAAAGTCAAAGCGCAGAAAGGACTTAAAGCAGAAGTGGCCAGACCTGCAAACCCGCTGATTATCATAAAAGACGTCCTGGCTTACCACACAGATGCCGAGATTGTAGAGCACATCTTGGCACAGAACAAAGATGTCCTGAAGGAGCATGCGAATGAGGCCAAGATGCGGGTACGCTACCGGAAAAGAGCTAGAAACCCCCTGGAATGCCACCCAATTCTGGAACTCTCCCCGGGCGCACACAAAGCCATCCTGGAGGCCGGACACGTATATATAGGGCTGCAGAGAAGACCGGTGGCAGACCAATCGCCACAAATGCAGTGCATTAAATTAAATACCAGAAGATAAAAGAGGAGTACAAGGCTGAGGCCGAGAAAGCCCAAACGGAAAGCTGGAAGGACTTCTGCACAAACCAAGAGAAAGAGAGCATCTGGGACAAGATATACAGGGTTATACGGAAGACCAGCAGCCGTAAAGAGGATACGCTCCTACGAAGTCCAAGCACAGGCCAAACCCTGACCCCACAGGGCTCTGCAGACCTTCTAGCTCAAACGTTTTATCCAGACGACTCGGAGGCAACAGACCAACCATGCCACGCACCAACTAGAAGCTGGATACGAAACCTCGACGCGAACAGCCTGCCCAAAGACGACCCACCTTTTACCACCACTGAACTGGACACGGTGCTGAAGTCACTGAATCCAAAGAAGGCACCCGGTCCAGATGGGCTGACCGCGGACATCTGCATGGCAGCTATTCGCAGCGCTGAGGAAACCTTCCTAGCGATAGCGAATAGGTGCCTATCCAATAGCTACTTTCCGAAGCAGTGGAAAATTGCTCACGTGGTCATTTTACGCAAGCCCGACAAAGAGGACTACACACATCCCAAGTCCTACCGACCGATCGGCCTTCTATCAGTACTAGGGAAAATTGTAGAGAAACTCCTAGTCGGTCGTCTCCAGTGGCATCTCCTCCCCAAAATGAATGGGCGACAATACGGCTTTACACCCCAGCGCAGTACAGAAGACGCCCTAAGCGACCTCGTTGACCATCTGCGACAAAAAACTGAGGAGAAGAAGTCAGTCGTAGTGGTCTCTCTCGACATCGAGGGAGCTTTTGATAATGCATGGTGGCCGGCACTCAAAAAACAACTAGCCATCAAGGAGTGCCCCAAGAACCTCTTTCGGCTGGTCGGTGCATGCTTAGAAAACAGAAAAATCACTGTTAACTACGCGAGAAGCACATCAACAAAGGATACGACCAAGGGCTGCGTCCAAGGATCCATCGGCGGACCGACTTTTTGGAACGTTATCCTTGACTCGCTACTGCATCGATCGAGCCGAAACAGGAGTGTACTGCCAAGCCTTCGTCGTCGTACTCGTCTTTGCAAGTAGCTCAGTGGAAGTACTACAGAGCGAAGCAAACATGACGCTAAGATCAGTCATGGAATGGGGAGCCCAACACAAACTTAACTTTGCCCCGCAAAAGACGAATGCGATGCTCATCACCAAAAAATTAAAATACGTCACCCCAACACTAAGAATGGCACAAAAAGACATCAAAATGGTCAAGGAGATAAAGCTTCTCGGAGTGATAATAGACAGGAACCTAACCTT
The DNA here is from genome assembly GCA_037127375.1 of Dione juno. Taxonomy (NCBI): domain Eukaryota; kingdom Metazoa; phylum Arthropoda; class Insecta; order Lepidoptera; family Nymphalidae; genus Dione; species Dione juno. The sequence goes on along the minus strand of JAXRJS010000140.1, from coordinate 8,652 downwards.
CAAGTCCCACGTCGTGGCGCAATGCAGGAAAGCGACAAACATCTACAACCAGCTTGCGTGCGCGGCGAAAATCACCTGGGGACTGAACTCGGAGACAATAAGAACTATATACACCGCGGTAATCGAACCAATTATCACCTACGGAGCGAGCGCGTGGTATCAAGCTACAGAAATGCGCATGATACAACAACACCTACTCACGCTGCAAAGAGGGTTCGCACGAAAAATCTGTAGGTCATACCGCACGGTCTCCCACACATCAGCGTTAATCCTGTCAGGTCTGCTCCCCCTGGATATCAGAATACAAGAGCAGGCCCTCACTCACCGCACCAAGAGAGGTAAAATAACCAACTATCTCCCCCCAAACACACACCTGGAAACAGAAACAAAATTCACCGAACTTCAACACCCAGCCAAGCTAAACTCCATAAAAAATGAGAAACTAGATGAAAACGTATCTGAGTCCCTCGAAAACCACCAGAGAAACGGACCAAACATCTACACGGATAGCAGCAAGATAAACAACCAAGTAGGAGCTGCACTTACCTGGTGGGAGGAAGGTAAGGAAATCAAATCTAACGTCTTCAAGCTGCATCCCTCGTGCACAGTGTTTCAGGCAGAGCTGTTCGCCATTTACCAAGCAACCCAGGAGGCGGACCAAACCACGCACCCCCTGATTACTATTCTAAGTGATTCAAGATCCTCACTCGACTTGCTAGAGAACCCAAAAACCACCCATCCTCTAGCAAGGGCGATATAGAAGAATATAGAGAGCATCAAACACCAAGGGAGACAGATTAGATTGGTCTGGCTCCGAGCGCACATTGGAACAGCTGGAAACGAGAGAGCAGACGAACTCGCCTTAGGGGCAGCTATACTGGAACGCCCTCACGACTATGCAAGAACACCAATAGCATACGTTAAGTCCAAGATTCCGGAGGAATCTGTCCGGAGATGGCAGGACAGATACTCAGCCTCCGGCACAGGAAGCACCACGCGAGAATTCCTACCTGAGGTTGAAACCGCGTTCCAAATAACAAGACAGACGAAATGGAACCCGATTCACATACAAATACTGACAGGACACGGAGGGATATCTAGCTACCTGTTCCAATACAAACTAAAGGACTCCCCAGGATGCGAATGCGACCCCAACACCGAGGAAACCGTATGGCATATAATACTGGAATGCCCGCGGTTTTCCTCAGCCCGCCTTAGCCTAGAAACCCAACTGGACATCAAATTGGAGAGACGAGATCTGGCCACCCTGATGGCGGACCACCAAAAGAGACCTGCCCTTCTCGAGTACCTAATGGACATTTTCACCATTGCCATGCAAAGAAACGGCAGCAAGATCGCCGCAACACAGGTACAAAAGGAGAGAACGCGCCTCATCGCACCCATCCCGGAAAGCAAAACCACGCAAACAACCACCACGAAGTCAGCAACTCAACGCTTCCTTGACAATGGACAATGGAATGGACCGGTTTCCCAAGACTATCACTCCGGCCCGTAGCCCTGTTCATGGACGAGGATGAAGAGAAGTCGTAGGTCCGAACAAATGGGTCTATTCTCATCCGTCCTAGCTGCCCTCACCAAAGGCAGTACCGACAGGGCCACCATGAGAAAGTCGGACTACGACAGCATGCCAATATGTAGAATGGGGACATCCGAATACCGAACACTGCGAACAAAAAACAAGACCATCGCACTATTCGACGGCAGCAATGGAGAGTCCCCATTCACTAAGGCATGCAAAGTGCTCGACCACCTGAGCACACGGACAGCAGACCAAACGAACAAAATCGGTCCAAAAATACTAAGCGTTGACGTTATGAGGACAGGGTTCGACAAAGGGACCGTTGAAGACTTTCTAGGATGTATAAACGCCTTAAAATATCACAAAATAATAGTGTACGAAAACCGAGGACAAGACCTGGCTTTCATGAAAGACAGAAGCCACAAAATCAGAAGACCTATAATGACACAGGAAAGTGGCGCGGAAATCCTTCAAAAGAGACTTGTCAAGAAACACGAAGAAATCAAAGAAAATAACAAAAAGACACAAGGAAACAATACAAAGGGCTCAACCAAAATCCTAACGCTTTTGAAGCCCAAGGAGTATCTTATCAGGAAGGGTAGAACCACCAAAGCAGACAAAGGACAGGCCACAACACCCGACCTGCCCCCAGCACAAGAAGCAGAACAGCATATGGAAAACGCTCTGCTTGAATACATCACAGTCCTGGCAGAAACAATTAAGGTTAACCTAGCGACCTGTGAAAAGATCCGAAGGACCTTCGAGCTTAGGAACGAAGGACTACTTGGGGTCTTACTAGAAGAAGAAAAGGCCGCCATCTTTGACAACTCCACCTCGCAATACCTAAGGGGAAATCAACCTAAATCCCCCCACAATGGTGGCCTACAGCGGAAAACATGGCTTCGTGGAAAGAGACGAAGGAAACAGCGCTCTCAGGTACAAAACATCCCCCGACGACCCAATTCTGGTAGTAGCGCGGCGCACAGAGGTCTCGCTGGAAAATAAGATTCTAACTATGGCAAAAACCATCCAGGTCCCCAGCAACTTAACAGACCAATGGAAGGCACCGGAGATAGAATGGGTCAACGGAGTTCCCGGCTGCGGGGAATCTACCTGGGTTACAAATAACTTTAACCCCGAAACGGACCTTATAGCTACCACAACAACCGAGGCAGCCGAGGACCTCAGGAAAAAGATTGAATTTGGTAGCGACAGGGAATCCAAACACAAAGTGAGAACGATCGCCTCAATTCTGGTAAATGGTGCAAGGGCAAAGCCTAGCAGAATGATAGTAGATGAGGCCCTAAACCATTTTGGAGCGATCACAATGGCGGCCAAACTAACAGGGGCCGAAAAAATCACTTTGATCGGGGACATAAACCAACTACCCTTCATAGAACGACTGAACCTATTCCAACTGAAATACACCAGCCCAAGCCTCGTGACGTCCATCAGTAAAGAGCTCCTAAGATCCCATCGGTGTCCACAAGATGTTACCTATGCCCTAAACGAGGTTTACGACGGAATCTACACAGCTCGGCCAAAGACTCGATCTCTCGAAACATCAAGACTCACAGGTGCGTGCATCCCAGAAGACTCCCCAAACACCTTATACCTAGTCCACACGCAGGCGGAGAAAGCAGAACTAATCCGGAAGGGATATGGGAGTGGCCTAAATTCACGCACCCTTACCATAAACGAGTCTCAGGGACTGACATACGAGTCGGTAGTCATCATGCAAACAAAAACCACAAAGAGTCCCATACACGACAGCATATCACACGCCGTCGTAGCTATAACCAGACACACGAACGATTGCAGATACTACACTAATGCTGAAGAGGACGCCATCAGTAGATTCATCTGTCGAGCCAGAGAGTCATCAATAGCCGATATAATAGAAGAGACAAAGGCGGACCCACCGGACAAGACCCCATTTAAAGCAAAACCTTGAGCAGGGCCCCTCTGGCCCTCAAGTAAAAACCAAAGTAAAACTCTGCGTAAATGAGTATTTATCATAAATAAATACAAGAATAAAAAGATAAAATCACAAAAAATAATAAAAAGTAAAGAGCAGAAAAGAGCACGGACGCATAAAGTCCGTGGTGTGTTTTAATTACACCAAAAAAAAAAATAATAAATAAAAAAAAAATTCGATCCGACTTCGAATCAATAAAACCTAACTTTTTGGCATCCAATCTCAAAATTTTTTGCACATCTGTCGTTATATAGTATACTAGATACTATATACACCAAAAAAGTAAATAAAAATAATAATTAAAAAATCTACATTTTGGACTTAGAAAAAATTTCTAAAAAATTTTAAAAAATCGAACCTGTGACTCTCGGTTGCTGAAACTTGTCCTATCGTTGCGGGCACCTGTAAACAACCGTATAAAACAGTTTGAGCGAATTCGCGACGTATTTTCCGCGAATTTTCCTAATTTAGTGCCAAAAATAGGGTTTTTTGACTTTTTCAAAAACCCCCCGCACCCCACCCGGACTTGACATACCTTGATCGATAGGTCTTGAGGAGACCTATCCAACGACACCTCGATCTCGGAGATCGGATAAGTAGTTTCCGAAAAAAAGCCCGCCCACCGCTCCCTGTTGTGATTGAGCAGGTGGAGAAGAGCTATACCGTAGGGAAAGCCGGCAAATCTTTAGTTTGGAAATCCGAGATTTCGGTTTAAATTAACATTTTCCTTTTGGATATTTTGACAGTCGGCGGCTCTTTACACCGCCGTACTATATAAATTAAGACATTGGTGCTCGGCTAGGGGGTTTTACTTTTACTTTTACTTTTACTGTTGACTTCTATTTTATTTTTATTTTTATCCTTGACTTTATTTTAAATTTGTATTCATATTATTTTACCACATATTTTAATTCTTTTAAAGTTTGACACGGAAGGCCTAGGAGAGGAAAGTTAGATTCTTGTCAAAAAATTTAACGGTTCCTCTCACCCTATTTATACAATTATTTAATTCAATTTTATTTTACTGACATTATTTTATTGACATTATTTTATTTTATTGACATTATTTTATTTTATTGTATTATTTCACGATATATCTGACATTTGACATTCGAGTGGCTCTTTACACCACTCGACATTTTACAATTTCTTCAATTCTATTTATTCTATTGACACTATTTATTGACATTATTCTATTGACATTATTTTATTGACATTATTTATTTTATTATTTTAAGATATTTTTGACATTTTGACATTCGAGTGGCTCTTTACACCACTCGAATTTTTACAACCTTTGACTTACGCGTCCCTTTTAAATCAAAAATGTTGGGTATCCGCACACCAGCCAAGGGAAACAACACGATGAAGGTTGCAGGTAGCGATCCTTCGAGATCTATCGAGGGAGCCGCTAGCCTGGTTCACTCTCCAGCCAAGGCTCCAGAGAGCCCTCTGTCCGCTCATAGCTGTTCCCAGAAGGAGAAGAGTAACCCTGTCCCTCAGGTAGCGGGCGCCTTAACTCGGGGAAGCAAGGTGCCCGCGATAGCGGTCAGTCCGTTAAGCAAATCGGGTTACGCGAGCAGGATTGCTGAGGCCAAAGCCTGCCTCACAAAGGCCAAACTCCACCTTGGCAACTCGCGTAACCTGAAAACGGACATTAAGGCCGAAGTTACGAGTGTGATAGAAAGGCTCTATCAACTCGTAAAGGAATCGGAAGTGGACAGGGTGAAAGGAAACATGGAAAGGAAGGAAGGGGAAAGCAGTGTGAGGAAGTTAAGGAACAGCCTGGTCCCGAAGGACGAAAGGGAGGACGAGCTAAAAAGGAAATTGGAGGAACATATGGAAAGTATGAAACATAGCGAGAAAAAGATGGAGGACCTGATACAGGCCCTACAAAAACAAAAAGAGACGCTCGAGAGGACCACATACGCGAGTGTAGCGGCTAGCGACACCAAAAGGCCTAGTCCGCAGCAAACCGCTCTGCACTCGGTTGTGGTCACCTCGAAGAACGAGTTGGACACAGGGGAACAAGTGCTGGAGCAGATAAGGGAGGCTGTTGATGCCAAAGAGGGTTGGGTAAGGGTGGAAAAGGTCAGAAAGGCGAAGGACCGGAAAATTATCTTGGGATGTGCCACAGAGGAGGAAAGGGACAAGGTCAAAGATAGGCTCCGAAGGGCGAGTGACCGTCTCAGCGTCGAAGACGTCAAAAACAAGGATCCGCTTCTGATCCTCAGAGACGTCCTGTCATACAACTCTGACGTTGATATTCTGGGCGCTCTGAGGAAGCAGAATCGGAGCCTCTTTGACAATGTCCCCAAGGAGGAGTTCCGGGCCGAGGTGAGGTTCCGCCGTAAGACCAGGAACCCCCTGACGGCTCACGTCATCGTGAGAGTGTCCCCCATAGTGTGGAACCGAGCGGTAGAGGCGGGAGCTCTGCACGTAGACTTACAAAGAGTCAGAGTGGAGGACTTTTCTCCGCTCGTGCAGTGCTCCCTCTGCCTCGGCTACGGTCACAGCAGGCGGTTCTGCAAAGAAACCGCCCCTAAGTGCAGCCATTGTGGGGGGCCTCACATGAGGACCGAATGCGAGGGCTGGCTTGCCAATGCATCGCCAAGCTGTTGCAACTGTGCGGGCGCCAAAATCGAACGCGTTGATCACAACGCGTTCAGCGCAGACTGCCCAGTTAGGCGCAGGTGGGAGGCATTGGCTAGGGCCAGCGTCGCATACTGCTAAGGGCGCACCAGGCGAACCAACTGGCTCGGGATACATCATGGTTCAGGCTAACTTGCATAGAAGCAAATCGGCAATTAATGAACTCATGGTGTATACTGAACGCAGTGGAACGGCCGTCGCGCTCTTGCAGGAGCCGTACATGGGAAAGGTCGTGACGGTGAGAGTCATGGTCCTTCGCAACCTGCCACTGGACCCCCTGGTCCTCAAGACTACATACACCGCTGTAGTCAAGCCTGTGATCCTGCATGCCGCTGGTGCGTGGACGCCTGCAGCTGAAAGGTTGGGAGAGCGGAAACGCCGGGCAAGTCCGGCTAGCTCTTTTGGCCTGTATTCTGACTCCAGATCTTCGCTGGAGTCAAAAACAGGCCACAGATCCCTCCATTCCTTGGATGTGAAAAAAAGGGACAACATATATGACTGTCTCGCCCAGAACAAGACTGTCTCCTTGTTCTGGGTGAAAGCTCACGCAGGACTGGAGGGAAGCGAGCGCGCGGACGAGCTAGCAAATCAAGCCTCCCAAGACCTGACTACGAGGCGTGTCCGATCTCATTCGCTAGACGGACTCTTAGACAGAATTCGTTTGACGAATGGGATCGTAGACACAAAGTCGGCGAAACAGCTGCAGGCACAAGATAGCTTTTCCCGGACGCAAGTGAGGCATGCAGGATCGTGACTGTCCCGTCGGGCTAAGCCGGTTCATGCGAGACGGGAGGACCCGAGACCCAACTATGGAGCTTTGTAGGAGTATTTGGAGCTATTATTTAGGATTGTTGTTGTTTAGAATTGTCATTGAAATTGTTAGTTAGAGTTATTGTTTTGGATTATAGTTGGAATTATTTGGAGCTATTTGTTGAAATTACTTTTGAAATTGTTATTGAAGTTATTCGAATTATTATTGAGTCATTATTTGGAATTATTAATTGAAATTGTTATTTGGAATTTATTTAGAATTATTGTTTTAAAATTATTGTTGGAAATGTTATTTGAGCTATTATGAAATTTATTGGAAAAGGTTTTGAGTGATGCTTAGGGTATATTGGAGTGATATTGGAAAGATTATTTAGAAGGTTTGGATTGTAAAGGTAGGTTGGAATGGTCATTGGAGATTAGTGTAGTTGAAAACCATAATGGAAGTTATTATGGAATATTGAGGGAATAGTGAGGGAAAGAGTAATGGAGAAGAGTAAGTGGAAAAGGAAGAAGAGATTGGAAATATGTAGTCGAGTTGATGCGGGAAACGAAACAATACAAAGTGAAAAAACCGCTTGATGTACGCAGAGGGACGCGAGGGAAAAAAAAAAAAAAAAAAAAAAAAAAAAAAAAAAAAAAAAAACAACAAAAAAAACAAACCGAAACCGAACCGAAAACGAACCGAACCGAACCGAACCGAACCGAACCGAACCGAACCGAACCGAACCGAACCGAACCGAACCGAACCGAACCGAACCGAACCGAACCGAACCGAACCGAACCGAACCGAACCGAACCGAACCGAACCGAACCGAACCGAACCGAACCGAACCGAACCGAACCGAACCGAACCGAACCGAACCGAACCGAACCGAACCGAACCGAACCGAACCGAACCGAACCGAACCGAACCGAACCGAACCGAACCGAACCGAACCGAACCGAACCGAACCGAACCGAACCGAACCGAACCGAACCGAACCGAACCGAACCGAACCGAACCGAACCGAACCGAACCGAACCGAACCGAACCGAACCGAACCGAACCGAACCGAACCGAACCGAACCGAACCGAACCGAACCGAACCGAACCGAACCGAACCGAACCGAACCGAACCGAACCGAACCGAACCGAACCGAACCGAACCGAACCGAACCGAACCGAACCGAACCGAACCGAACCGAACCGAACCGAACCGAACCGAACCGAACCGAACCGAACCGAACCGAACCGAACCGAACCGAACCGAACCGAACCGAACCGAACCGAACCGAACCGAACCGAACCGAACCGAACCGAACCGAACCGAACCGAACCGAACCGAACCGAACCGAACCGAACCGAACCGAACCGAACCGAACCGAACCGAACCGAACCGAACCGAACCGAACCGAACCGAACCGAACCGAACCGAACCGAACCGAACCGAACCGAACCGAACCGAACCGAACCGAACCGAACCGAACCGAACCGAACCGAACCGAACCGAACCGAACCGAACCGAACCGAACCGAACCGAACCGAACCGAACCGAACCGAACCGAACCGAACCGAACCGAACCGAACCGAACCGAACCGAACCGAACCGAACCGAACCGAACCGAACCGAACCGAACCGAACCGAACCGAACCGAACCGAACCGAACCGAACCGAACCGAACCGAACCGAACCGAACCGAACCGAACCGAACCGAACCGAACCGAACCGAA